>CASBWL010000452.1:5000-7500 GCA_949130495.1 Sambucus nigra
GCGCGCTCCTGCGAGTGAACCTCGTGCTCTCGGGTGATGCCTAGAAACAAGGAATTTTTCGGTCGGACGATGCCCAGAAACAAGGCAAGGTCGGTCGAGTTATGCCTAGAAACAAGCAATGTCGGTCGGATGATGCCTAGAAATAAGGTAAAGTCATTTGGGTGATGCCCAAAAATGGGCAAAGTCGGTCGCCCGATGCAAGGCAATGTCGTTCAGCCGACGATACAGTCGGTCGACCGGCGCCCAACAAGGAAATCCATCCGAGGAAGGAACCTCGCGTGCACGAGAAAACTCGACCCATGTTGCCAAGGTAATACCCAAACCACCCAACAAGTATTTAGGGTGATGCATAGAACCAAGGCAATGTCGGCCCAAAATGGGCAAAGTCGGTCGGCCGACCAAAAATAGCAGGACAATGTCGGTCGACCGACGAAAAACAGTACCGGGAAGGAACCTCACGCTACCGAGAAAACTCGGTCACGCTACCGGGAAAACCCGGAGAGGAACCTCAGGCTACCGAGAAAACTCGGTCACGCTACCGGGAAAACCCGGAGAGGAACCTCGGGCTACCGAGAAAACTCGGTCACGCTACCTGGAAAACCAGGTAAGGAACCTCGCGCGTCGGTCAACCGACGAAAAACTCGATCACGATACCGAGAGAACCCGGTAAGGAACCTCGCGCGCACGGGAAACCTCGATCACAGCCCGGCAGCACCCGGTAAGGAACCTCGCGCGTCGGTCGACCGACGAAAAAATCGGTCGACCGACATTTTTTTTCAAAGTTTTTCCAAATGCCTAGGCAAGCTTCCCAGACCTTCCCAACAACATATTATGACTTCCCATGGACGCCCTCAAACTTTGGCAAAGGGAATACCCGAGTACTCATCTTATTGCAGTTGATGTCTACTGCTACCACTTTGAAAATTTCGTTAAGATGTTATATGAGGGGGGGTGAGTCCAGAGCAGCAGAGGTTCGAATTTTTTAGCATGACCGATGACCGCTACCGACGCATGACCGATGCATAAAAACACCCCAAAACAAGTCCACTAAGCCCCGATGACCCAAAAAAGTCCCGAAAAAAGGGTCGCCAAGAGCTGCCCGACCGTCGGCCGACCGACAAAAAACGTCGGTCGACCGTTTCCAGGGCAGAACGAAAACGTTGTCCAAATGTTGCCTGAAAGTCATTCCAATGATGACTACATACAAGGCAACGTCCGCAAGTAACTGAGGTCCCTAGATATGCCCGATACTAGGGGTCACCGAAAGTCGCCCGATCGTCGGCCGACCGACACGGCACGTCGGTCGACCGTTTCCAGCGCATAATGAAAACGGTGCCCAAATGTTGCCTGATGAAAGTCATTCGAGCAAACATGGAACACCTAGGCAAGGTACCCAATGGCCAAATGTTCCTAGAAATGTCCGATAGAGAATGGGTCACCAAAAGTCGACCGACCGGCGTGGCACACCGGCTGACCGTTTTCAGTGCAGAACGGAACTGTGCACAGATGTTGCCTGAAAGTCATTTGAATGATGCCTAGAAACAAGGCAACGTCCCTAGATATGCCCGATACAAGGGGTCGCCAAAAGCGAAACATGCTGTCGGCCGACCGACACGGCACGTCGGTCGACCGTTTTGAGCGCACGTCGAAAATGTGCCCAAATGTTGCCTGAATGCCCATGCAAGTTGGAACCCGATTGGGTATCATGGCAAGGCAACCCAATGTCGAAAGAAATAGTGGCGCCAACCTGGGATGCCCAACCCAAGATGCAGGTTGGCACCCACAAAAGTCCCGACACGATAAGGATACAACCTCACGCGATGCCTAGCAACAATGAAATACATTAAAGGTGATGCCTAAGCGACCCAAGAAATTGGTCGATCTATTCCCATGCACGTCCAGGTGACTCCCAAAATATATAGGCAAAGTCGGTCAGGTCGTGCATAAACCAGGCAATTTCGGTCGGGTGATGCCGAAAAATAACCGAACCTCACGTGATGCCCACCGATACCAGTGAACCAAGACAATGTCGTCGAGGTAATGCTTGGAAAACAGGCATACAACCTCACGCGATGCCTGACGTTGGGTGACCTTTCCCAGTGCAAGGAAATTTTTCGAACTTATCGCAGTTCATGTCTACTGCTACCACTTTGGAATTTTTGTTAAGATGTTATATAGAGGGGGGTGATGTTCCTAGCCAACCTCCCCTTCCTTCGGGAAGGGTCGGGGAACGAGCGCCTAGGCGTTCCCAGGAATACGGGGGAAATCACACAGTGGGATTTGCATTCGATCTTCGTGAAGCTTCGGAATCACGAAGATGGGATGGTTATCCGACTGTGTGATTACCCTCGTGGGGAGATGCGATGTCCTGGCATCCCCCCGAAAGGATGGGGGAGATTTAACGTTCTAATTGCTTTGGGGTGAGATACGTTCATGTGATCTGAGATTACATGTTCTAATCACTCTGGGGTAGAAATGACCGGGCGATCTCCCTTGTCAT
>CASBWL010000453.1:7500-10000 GCA_949130495.1 Sambucus nigra
TCACTGGTATCGGTGGCATCACGTGAGGTTATTCGCTTATTTTTCGACATCACCCGATCGAAATTGCCTGGTTTTATGCACGACCTGGCCGACTTTGCCTATATATTTTGGGAGTAAGCAGGACGTGCATGGGAATAGATCGACCAACTTGTTGGGTCGCTTAGGCATCACGTGGAATATGTTACCTTATCGTGTCGGGACTGTTGTGGGTGCCAACCTGCATCTTGGGTTGGGCATCCCAGGTTGGCGCCACTATTTCTTTCGATATTGGGTTGCCTTGCCATGATACCCAATCGGGTGCCAACTTGCATGGGCATTCAGGCAACATTTGGGCACATTTTCGTTGTGCGCTGAAAACGGTCGACCGACGTGCCGTGTCGGTCGGCCGACAGCATGTTTCGCTTTTGGCGACGCCTTGTATCGGGCATATCTAGGGACGTTGCCTTGTTTCTAGGCATCATTCAAATGACTTTCAGGCAACATCTGGGCACAGTTCCGTTCTGCACTGAAAACGGTCAGCCGGTGTGCCACGCCGGTCGGTCGACTTTTGGTGACCCATTCTCTATCGGACATTTCTAGGAACATTTGGCCATTGGGTACCTTGCCTAGGTGTTCCATGTTTGCTCGAATGACTTTCAGGCAACATTTGGGCACCGTTTTCATTATGCGCTGGAAACGGTCGACCGACGTGCCGTGTCGGTCGGCCGACGATCGGGCGACTTTCGGTGACCCGTAGTATCGGGCATATCTAGGGACCTCAGTTACTTGCGGACGTTGCCTTGTATGTAGTCATCATTGGAATGACTTTCAGGCAACATTTGGACAACGTTTTCGTTCTAGCCTGGAAACGGTCGACCGACGTTTTTCGTCGGTCGGCCGACGGTCGGGCAGATCTTGGCGACCCTTTTTTCGGGACTTTTTTGGGTCATCGGGGCTTAGTGGACTTGTCTTGGGGTGTTTTTATGCATCGGGCATGCGTCGGTAACGGTCATCGGTCATGCTGAAAATTTCGAACCTCTGCTGCTCTGGACTCACCCCCCCTCATATAACATCTTAACGAAATTTTCATAGTGGTAGCAGTAGACATCAACTGCAATAAGATGAGTACTCGGGTATTCCCTTTGCCAAAGTTTGAGGGCGTCCATGGGAAGTCATAATATGTTGTTGGGAAGGTCTGGGAAGCTTGCCTAGGCATTTGGAAAAACTTTGAAAAAAAATGTCGGTCGACCGACTTTTTCGTCGGTCGACCGATTTTTTCGTCGGTCGACCGACGCGCGAGGTTCCTTACCGGGTGCTGCCGGGCTGTGATCGAGGCTTCCCGTGCGCGCGAGGTTCCTTACCGGGTTCTCTCGGTATCGTGATCGAGTTTTTCGTCGGTTGACCGACGCGCGAGGTTCCTCACCTGGTTTTCCAGGTAGCGTGACCGAGTTTTCTCGGTAGCCCGAGGTTCCTCACCTGGTTTTCCCGGTAGCGTGACCGAGTTTTCTCGGTAGCCTGAGGTTCCTCTCCTGGTTTTCCCGGTAGCGTGACCGAGTTTTCTCGGTAGCGTGAGGTTCCTTCCCGGTACTGTTTTTCGTCGGTCGACCGACATCGGCTGACCGACATTGCTCTGCTATTTTTCGTCGGCCGACCGACTTTGCCCATTTTGGGCCGACATTGCCTTGGTTCTATGCATCACCCTAAATACTTGTTGGGTGGTTTGGGTATTACCTTGGCAACGTGGGTCGAGTTTTCTCGTGCACGCGAGGTTCCTTCCTCGGATGAATTTCCTTGTTGGGCGCCGGTCGACCGACTGTATCGTCGGCTGACCGACATTGCCTTGCATCGGGCGACCGACTTTGCCCATTTTTGGGCATCACCCAAATGACTTTACCTTATTTCTAGGCATCATCCGACCGACATTGCTTGTTTCTAGGCATAACTCGACCGACCTTGCCTTTTTTCTGGGCATCGTCCGACCGAAAAATTCCTTGTTTCTAGGCATCACCCGAGAGCACGAGGTTCACTCGCAGGAGCGCGCCTAGTTGTCTCGTGCGGGTGAGGTTCCTTCCTTGAATGTATTTCCTTGTTGGGCGTCGGTCGACCGACATTGCCTTGCATCGGCGGACCGACTTTGCCCATTTTTGGGTATCACCTTGTTGCTAGGCATCACCCGACCGACATTGCCTTGTTTCGAGGCATCACCTTGCCGACATTGTCTTGTTTCCAGGCATCACCAGACCGACTGTTGCCTTGTTCCCGGGCATCACCCTGTCGACATTGCCTTGCTGCTAGGTCGACCGATTTTTTCGTCGGTCGACCGACGCGCGAGGTTCCTTACAGGGTGCTGTCGGGAAGTGATCGAGGTTACTCGTCCGCGCGAGGTTCCTTACCTGGTTTTCCCGGTAGTGTGACCGAGTTTTCTCGTGCGCATTAGGTTCTCTCCCGGTAGCATGACCGAGTTTTCTCGGTAGCGTGAGGTTCCTTCCCGGTAACTGGGCGTCGGTCGACCGACGTCGGC
>CASBWL010000453.1:30000-32500 GCA_949130495.1 Sambucus nigra
TTTGCCTATAGATTTTGGGAGTAAGCAGGACGTGCATGGGAATAGATCGACCAACTTGTTGGGTCGCTTAGGCATCACGTGGAATATGTTACCTTATCGTGTCGGGACTGTTGTGGGTGCCAACCTGCATCTTGGGTTGGGCATCCCAGGTTGGCGCCACTATTTCTTTCGATATTGGGTTGCCTTGCCATGATACCCAATCGGGTGCCAACTTGCATGGGCATTCAGGCTACATTTGGGCACATTTTCGTTGTGCCCTGAAAACGGTCGACCGACGTGCCGTGTCGGTCGGCCGACAGCATGTTTCGCTTTTGGCGACCCCTTGTATCGGGCATATCTAGGGACGTTGCCTTGTTTCTAGGCATCATTCAAATGACTTTCAGGCAACATCTGGGCACAGTTCCGTTCTGCACTGAAAACGGTCAGCCGGTGTGCCACGCCGGTCGGTCGACTTTTGGTGACCCATTCTCTATCGGACATTTCTAGGAACATTTGGCCATTGGGTACCTTGCCTAGGTGTTCCATGTTTGCTCGAATGACTTTCAGGCAACATTTGGGCACCGTTTTCATTATGCGCTGGAAACGGTCGACCGACGTGCCGTGTCGGTCGACCGACGATCGGGCGACTTTCGGTGACCCGTAGTATCGGGCATATCTAGGGACCTCAGTTACTTGCGGACGTTGCCTTGTATGTAGTCATCATTGGAATGACTTTCAGGCAACATTTGGACAACGTTTTCGTTCTAGCCTGGAAACGGTCGACCGACGTTTTTCGTCGGTCGGCCGACGGTCGGGCAGATCTTGGCGACCCTTTTTTCGGGACTTTTTTGGGTCATCGGGGCTTAGTGGACTTGTTTTGGGGTGTTTTTATGCATCGGGCATGCGTCGGTAACGGTCATCGGTCATGCTGAAAATTTCGAACCTCTACTGCTCTGGACTCACCCCCCCTCATATAACATCTTAACGAAATTTTCATAGTGGTAGCAGTAGACATCAACTGCAATAAGATGAGTACTCGGGTATTCCCTTTGCCAATGTTTGAGGGCGTCCATGGGAAGTCATAATATGTTGTTGGGAAGGTCTGGGAAGCTTGCCTAGGCATTTGGAAAAACTTTGAAAAAAAATGTCGGTCGACCGACTTTTTCATCGGTCGACCGATTTTTTCGTCGGTCGACCGACGCGCGAGGTTCCTTACCGGGTGCTGCCGGGCTGTGATCGAGGCTTCCCGTGCGCGCGAGGTTCCTTACCGGGTTCTCTCGGTATCGTGATCGAGTTTTTCGTCGGTTGACCGACGCGCGAGGTTCCTCACCTGGTTTTCCAGGTAGCGTGACCGAGTTTTCTCGGTAGCCCGAGGTTCCTCACCTGGTTTTCCCGGTAGCGTGACCGAGTTTTCTCGGTACCCTGAGGTTCCTCTCCTGGTTTTCCCGGTAGCGTGACCGAGTTTTCTCGGTAGCGTGAGGTTCCTTCCCGGTACTGTTTTCCGTCGGTCGACCGACGTCGGCTGACCGACATTGCCCTGCTATTTTTCGTCGGCCGACCGACTTTGCCCATTTTGGGCCGACATTGCCTTGGTTCTATGCATCACCCTAAATACTTGTTGGGTGGTTTGGGTATTACCTTGGCAACATGGGTCGAGTTTTCTCGTGCACGCGAGGTTCCTTCCTCGGATGAATTTCCTTGTTGGGCGCCGGTCGACCGACTGTATCGTCGGCTGACCGACATTGCCTTGCATCGGGCGACCGACTTTGCCCATTTTTGGGCATCGCCCAAATGACTTTACCTTATTTCTAGGCATCATCCGACCGACATTGCTTGTTTCTAGGCATAACTCGACCGACCTTGCCTTGTTTCTGGGCATCGTCCGACCGAAAAATTCCTTATTTCTAGGCATCAACCGAGAGCACGAGGTTCACTCGCAGGAGCGCGCCTAGTTGTCTCGTGCGGGTGAGGTTCCTTCCTTGAATGTATTTCCTTGTTGGGCGTCGGTCGACCGACATTGCCTTGCATCGGCGGACCGACTTTGCCCATTTTTGGGTATCACCTTGTTGCTAGGCATCACCCGACCGACATTGCCTTGTTTCGAGGCATCACCTTGCCGACATTGTCTTGTTTCCAGGCATCACCAGACCGACTTTTGCCTTGTTCCCGGGCATCACCCTGTCGACATTGCCTTGCTGCTAGGTCGACCGATTTTTTCGTCGGTCGACCGACGCGCGAGGTTCCTTACAGGGTGCTGTCGGGAAGTGATCGAGGTTACTCGTCCGCGCGAGGTTCCTTACCTGGTTTTCCCGGTAGTGTGACCGAGTTTTCTCGTGCGCATTAGGTTCTCTCCCGGTAGCATGACCGAGTTTTCTCGGTAGCGTGAGGTTCCTTCCCGGTAACTGGGCGTCGGTCGACCGACGTCGGCCGACCGACATTGCCTCGCTATTTTTCGTCGGCCGACCGACTTTGCCTTGGTTCTATGCATCACCCTAAATACTTGTTGGGTGGTTTGGGTATT
>CASBWL010000453.1:52500-55000 GCA_949130495.1 Sambucus nigra
CTTATCGTGTCGGGACTGTTGTGGGTGCCAACCTGCATCTTGGGTTGGGCATCCCAGGTTGGCGCCACTATTTCTTTCGATATTGGGTTGCCTTGCCATGATACCCAATCGGGTGCCAACTTGCATGGGCATTCAGGCAACATTTGGGCACATTTTCGTTGTGCGCTGAAAACGGTCGACCGACGTGCCGTGTCGGTCGGCCGACAGCATGTTTCGCTTTTGGCGACGCCTTGTATCGGGCATATCTAGGGACGTTGCCTTGTTTCTAGGCATCATTCAAATGACTTTCAGGCAACATCTGGGCACAGTTCCGTTCTGCACTGAAAACGGTCAGCCGGTGTGCCACGCCGGTCGGTCGACTTTTGGTGACCCATTCTCTATCGGACATTTCTAGGAACATTTGGCCATTGGGTACCTTGCCTAGGTGTTCCATGTTTGCTCGAATGACTTTCAGGCAACATTTGGGCACCGTTTTCATTATGCGCTGGAAACGGTCGACCGACGTGCCGTGTCGGTCGGCCGACGATCGGGCGACTTTCGGTGACCCGTAGTATCGGGCATATCTAGGGACCTCAGTTACTTGCGGACGTTGCCTTGTATGTAGTCATCATTGGAATGACTTTCAGGCAACATTTGGACAACGTTTTCGTTCTAGCCTGGAAACGGTCGACCGACGTTTTTCGTCGGTCGGCCGACGGTCGGGCAGATCTTGGCGACCCTTTTTTCGGGACTTTTTTGGGTCATCGGGGCTTAGTGGACTTGTCTTGGGGTGTTTTTATGCATCGGGCATGCGTCGGTAACGGTCATCGGTCATGCTGAAAATTTCGAACCTCTGCTGCTCTGGACTCACCCCCCCTCATATAACATCTTAACGAAATTTTCATAGTGGTAGCAGTAGACATCAACTGCAATAAGATGAGTACTCGGGTATTCCCTTTGCCAAAGTTTGAGGGCGTCCATGGGAAGTCATAATATGTTGTTGGGAAGGTCTGGGAAGCTTGCCTAGGCATTTGGAAAAACTTTGAAAAAAAATGTCGGTCGACCGACTTTTTCGTCGGTCGACCGATTTTTTCGTCGGTCGACCGACGCGCGAGGTTCCTTACCGGGTGCTGCCGGGCTGTGATCGAGGCTTCCCGTGCGCGCGAGGTTCCTTACCGGGTTCTCTCGGTATCGTGATCGAGTTTTTCGTCGGTTGACCGACGCGCGAGGTTCCTCACCTGGTTTTCCAGGTAGCGTGACCGAGTTTTCTCGGTGGCCCGAGGTTCCTCACCTGGTTTTCCCGGTAGCGTGACCGAGTTTTCTCGGTAGCCTGAGGTTCCTCTCCTGGTTTTCCCGGTAGCGTGACCGAGTTTTCTCGGTAGCGTGAGGTTCCTTCCCGGTACTGTTTTTCGTCGGTCGACCGACATCGGCTGACCGACATTGCTCTGCTATTTTTCGTCGGCCGACCGACTTTGCCCATTTTGGGCCGACATTGCCTTGGTTCTATGCATCACCCTAAATACTTGTTGGGTGGTTTGGGTATTACCTTGGCAACGTGGGTCGAGTTTTCTCGTGCACGCGAGGTTCCTTCCTCGGATGAATTTCCTTGTTGGGCGCCGGTCGACCGACTGTATCGTCGGCTGACCGACATTGCCTTGCATCGGGCGACCGACTTTGCCCATTTTTGGGCATCACCCAAATGACTTTACCTTATTTCTAGGCATCATCCGACCGACATTGCTTGTTTCTAGGCATAACTCGACCGACCTTGCCTTTTTTCTGGGCATCGTCCGACCGAAAAATTCCTTGTTTCTAGGCATCACCCGAGAGCACGAGGTTCACTCGCAGGAGCGCGCCTAGTTGTCTCGTGCGGGTGAGGTTCCTTCCTTGAATGTATTTCCTTGTTGGGCGTCGGTCGACCGACATTGCCTTGCATCGGCGGACCGACTTTGCCCATTTTTGGGTATCACCTTGTTGCTAGGCATCACCCGACCGACATTGCCTTGTTTCGAGGCATCACCTTGCCGACATTGTCTTGTTTCCAGGCATCACCAGACCGACTGTTGCCTTGTTCCCGGGCATCACCCTGTCGACATTGCCTTGCTGCTAGGTCGACCGATTTTTTCGTCGGTCGACCGACGCGCGAGGTTCCTTACAGGGTGCTGTCGGGAAGTGATCGAGGTTACTCGTCCGCGCGAGGTTCCTTACCTGGTTTTCCCGGTAGTGTGACCGAGTTTTCTCGTGCGCATTAGGTTCTCTCCCGGTAGCATGACCGAGTTTTCTCGGTAGCGTGAGGTTCCTTCCCGGTAACTGGGCGTCGGTCGACCGACGTCGGCCGACCGACATTGCCTCGCTATTTTTCGTCGGCCGACCGACTTTGCCTTGGTTCTATGCATCACCCTAAATACTTGTTGGGTGGTTTGGGTATTACCTTGGCAACATGGGTCGAGTTTTCTCGGTAGCGTGAGGTTTCTTCCCGGTACTGGGCGTCGGTCGATCGACGTCGGCCGACCGACATTGC
>CASBWL010000453.1:75000-77500 GCA_949130495.1 Sambucus nigra
TTGCCATGATACCCAATCGGGTGCCAACTTGCATGGGCATTCAGGCAACATTTGGGCACATTTTCGTTGTGCGCTGAAAACGGTCGACCGACGTGCCGTGTCGGTCGGCCGACAGCATGTTTCGCTTTTGGCGACGCCTTGTATCGGGCATATCTAGGGACGTTGCCTTGTTTCTAGGCATCATTCAAATGACTTTCAGGCAACATCTGGGCACAGTTCCGTTCTGCACTGAAAACGGTCAGCCGGTGTGCCACGCCGGTCGGTCGACTTTTGGTGACCCATTCTCTATCGGACATTTCTAGGAACATTTGGCCATTGGGTACCTTGCCTAGGTGTTCCATGTTTGCTCGAATGACTTTCAGGCAACATTTGGGCACCGTTTTCATTATGCGCTGGAAACGGTCGACCGACGTGCCGTGTCGGTCGGCCGACGATCGGGCGACTTTCGGTGACCCGTAGTATCGGGCATATCTAGGGACCTCAGTTACTTGCGGACGTTGCCTTGTATGTAGTCATCATTGGAATGACTTTCAGGCAACATTTGGACAACGTTTTCGTTCTAGCCTGGAAACGGTCGACCGACGTTTTTCGTCGGTCGGCCGACGGTCGGGCAGATCTTGGCGACCCTTTTTTCGGGACTTTTTTGGGTCATCGGGGCTTAGTGGACTTGTCTTGGGGTGTTTTTATGCATCGGGCATGCGTCGGTAACGGTCATCGGTCATGCTGAAAATTTCGAACCTCTGCTGCTCTGGACTCACCCCCCCTCATATAACATCTTAACGAAATTTTCATAGTGGTAGCAGTAGACATCAACTGCAATAAGATGAGTACTCGGGTATTCCCTTTGCCAAAGTTTGAGGGCGTCCATGGGAAGTCATAATATGTTGTTGGGAAGGTCTGGGAAGCTTGCCTAGGCATTTGGAAAAACTTTGAAAAAAAATGTCGGTCGACCGACTTTTTCGTCGGTCGACCGATTTTTTCGTCGGTCGACCGACGCGCGAGGTTCCTTACCGGGTGCTGCCGGGCTGTGATCGAGGCTTCCCGTGCGCGCGAGGTTCCTTACCGGGTTCTCTCGGTATCGTGATCGAGTTTTTCGTCGGTTGACCGACGCGCGAGGTTCCTCACCTGGTTTTCCAGGTAGCGTGACCGAGTTTTCTCGGTAGCCCGAGGTTCCTCACCTGGTTTTCCCGGTAGCGTGACCGAGTTTTCTCGGTAGCCTGAGGTTCCTCTCCTGGTTTTCCCGGTAGCGTGACCGAGTTTTCTCGGTAGCGTGAGGTTCCTTCCCGGTACTGTTTTTCGTCGGTCGACCGACATCGGCTGACCGACATTGCTCTGCTATTTTTCGTCGGCCGACCGACTTTGCCCATTTTGGGCCGACATTGCCTTGGTTCTATGCATCACCCTAAATACTTGTTGGGTGGTTTGGGTATTACCTTGGCAACGTGGGTCGAGTTTTCTCGTGCACGCGAGGTTCCTTCCTCGGATGAATTTCCTTGTTGGGCGCCGGTCGACCGACTGTATCGTCGGCTGACCGACATTGCCTTGCATCGGGCGACCGACTTTGCCCATTTTTGGGCATCACCCAAATGACTTTACCTTATTTCTAGGCATCATCCGACCGACATTGCTTGTTTCTAGGCATAACTCGACCGACCTTGCCTTTTTTCTGGGCATCGTCCGACCGAAAAATTCCTTGTTTCTAGGCATCACCCGAGAGCACGAGGTTCACTCGCAGGAGCGCGCCTAGTTGTCTCGTGCGGGTGAGGTTCCTTCCTTGAATGTATTTCCTTGTTGGGCGTCGGTCGACCGACATTGCCTTGCATCGGCGGACCGACTTTGCCCATTTTTGGGTATCACCTTGTTGCTAGGCATCACCCGACCGACATTGCCTTGTTTCGAGGCATCACCTTGCCGACATTGTCTTGTTTCCAGGCATCACCAGACCGACTGTTGCCTTGTTCCCGGGCATCACCCTGTCGACATTGCCTTGCTGCTAGGTCGACCGATTTTTTCGTCGGTCGACCGACGCGCGAGGTTCCTTACAGGGTGCTGTCGGGAAGTGATCGAGGTTACTCGTCCGCGCGAGGTTCCTTACCTGGTTTTCCCGGTAGTGTGACCGAGTTTTCTCGTGCGCATTAGGTTCTCTCCCGGTAGCATGACCGAGTTTTCTCGGTAGCGTGAGGTTCCTTCCCGGTAACTGGGCGTCGGTCGACCGACGTCGGCCGACCGACATTGCCTCGCTATTTTTCGTCGGCCGACCGACTTTGCCTTGGTTCTATGCATCACCCTAAATACTTGTTGGGTGGTTTGGGTATTACCTTGGCAACATGGGTCGAGTTTTCTCGGTAGCGTGAGGTTTCTTCCCGGTACTGGGCGTCGGTCGATCGACGTCGGCCGACCGACATTGCCTCGCTGTTTTTCGTCGGCCGACCGACTTTGCCCATTTTGGGCCAACTTTGCCTTGGTTCTATGCATCACCCTAAATACTTGTTGGGTGGTT
>CASBWL010000453.1:97500-100000 GCA_949130495.1 Sambucus nigra
GTGCCGTGTCGGTCGGCCGACAGCATGTTTCGCTTTTGGCGACGCCTTGTATCGGGCATATCTAGGGACGTTGCCTTGTTTCTAGGCATCATTCAAATGACTTTCAGGCAACATCTGGGCACAGTTCCGTTCTGCACTGAAAACGGTCAGCCGGTGTGCCACGCCGGTCGGTCGACTTTTGGTGACCCATTCTCTATCGGACATTTCTAGGAACATTTGGCCATTGGGTACCTTGCCTAGGTGTTCCATGTTTGCTCGAATGACTTTCAGGCAACATTTGGGCACCGTTTTCATTATGCGCTGGAAACGGTCGACCGACGTGCCGTGTCGGTCGGCCGACGATCGGGCGACTTTCGGTGACCCGTAGTATCGGGCATATCTAGGGACCTCAGTTACTTGCGGACGTTGCCTTGTATGTAGTCATCATTGGAATGACTTTCAGGCAACATTTGGACAACGTTTTCGTTCTAGCCTGGAAACGGTCGACCGACGTTTTTCGTCGGTCGGCCGACGGTCGGGCAGATCTTGGCGACCCTTTTTTCGGGACTTTTTTGGGTCATCGGGGCTTAGTGGACTTGTCTTGGGGTGTTTTTATGCATCGGGCATGCGTCGGTAACGGTCATCGGTCATGCTGAAAATTTCGAACCTCTGCTGCTCTGGACTCACCCCCCCTCATATAACATCTTAACGAAATTTTCATAGTGGTAGCAGTAGACATCAACTGCAATAAGATGAGTACTCGGGTATTCCCTTTGCCAAAGTTTGAGGGCGTCCATGGGAAGTCATAATATGTTGTTGGGAAGGTCTGGGAAGCTTGCCTAGGCATTTGGAAAAACTTTGAAAAAAAATGTCGGTCGACCGACTTTTTCGTCGGTCGACCGATTTTTTCGTCGGTCGACCGACGCGCGAGGTTCCTTACCGGGTGCTGCCGGGCTGTGATCGAGGCTTCCCGTGCGCGCGAGGTTCCTTACCGGGTTCTCTCGGTATCGTGATCGAGTTTTTCGTCGGTTGACCGACGCGCGAGGTTCCTCACCTGGTTTTCCAGGTAGCGTGACCGAGTTTTCTCGGTAGCCCGAGGTTCCTCACCTGGTTTTCCCGGTAGCGTGACCGAGTTTTCTCGGTAGCCTGAGGTTCCTCTCCTGGTTTTCCCGGTAGCGTGACCGAGTTTTCTCGGTAGCGTGAGGTTCCTTCCCGGTACTGTTTTTCGTCGGTCGACCGACATCGGCTGACCGACATTGCTCTGCTATTTTTCGTCGGCCGACCGACTTTGCCCATTTTGGGCCGACATTGCCTTGGTTCTATGCATCACCCTAAATACTTGTTGGGTGGTTTGGGTATTACCTTGGCAACGTGGGTCGAGTTTTCTCGTGCACGCGAGGTTCCTTCCTCGGATGAATTTCCTTGTTGGGCGCCGGTCGACCGACTGTATCGTCGGCTGACCGACATTGCCTTGCATCGGGCGACCGACTTTGCCCATTTTTGGGCATCACCCAAATGACTTTACCTTATTTCTAGGCATCATCCGACCGACATTGCTTGTTTCTAGGCATAACTCGACCGACCTTGCCTTTTTTCTGGGCATCGTCCGACCGAAAAATTCCTTGTTTCTAGGCATCACCCGAGAGCACGAGGTTCACTCGCAGGAGCGCGCCTAGTTGTCTCGTGCGGGTGAGGTTCCTTCCTTGAATGTATTTCCTTGTTGGGCGTCGGTCGACCGACATTGCCTTGCATCGGCGGACCGACTTTGCCCATTTTTGGGTATCACCTTGTTGCTAGGCATCACCCGACCGACATTGCCTTGTTTCGAGGCATCACCTTGCCGACATTGTCTTGTTTCCAGGCATCACCAGACCGACTGTTGCCTTGTTCCCGGGCATCACCCTGTCGACATTGCCTTGCTGCTAGGTCGACCGATTTTTTCGTCGGTCGACCGACGCGCGAGGTTCCTTACAGGGTGCTGTCGGGAAGTGATCGAGGTTACTCGTCCGCGCGAGGTTCCTTACCTGGTTTTCCCGGTAGTGTGACCGAGTTTTCTCGTGCGCATTAGGTTCTCTCCCGGTAGCATGACCGAGTTTTCTCGGTAGCGTGAGGTTCCTTCCCGGTAACTGGGCGTCGGTCGACCGACGTCGGCCGACCGACATTGCCTCGCTATTTTTCGTCGGCCGACCGACTTTGCCTTGGTTCTATGCATCACCCTAAATACTTGTTGGGTGGTTTGGGTATTACCTTGGCAACATGGGTCGAGTTTTCTCGGTAGCGTGAGGTTTCTTCCCGGTACTGGGCGTCGGTCGATCGACGTCGGCCGACCGACATTGCCTCGCTGTTTTTCGTCGGCCGACCGACTTTGCCCATTTTGGGCCAACTTTGCCTTGGTTCTATGCATCACCCTAAATACTTGTTGGGTGGTTTGGGTATTACCTTGGCAACATGGGTCGAGTTTTCTCGGTAGCGTGAGGTTCCTTCCCGGTACTGGGCGTCGGTCGACCGACCTCGGCCGACC
>CASBWL010000453.1:130000-132500 GCA_949130495.1 Sambucus nigra
ATAAGTTCGAAAAATTTCCTTGCACTGGGAAAGGTCACCCAACGTCAGGCATCGCGTGAGGTTGTATGCCTGTTTTCCAAGCATTACCTCGACGACATTGTCTTGGTTCACTGGTATCGGTGGGCATCACGTGAGGTTCGGTTATTTTTCGGCATCACCCGACCGAAATTGCCTGGTTTATGCACGACCTGACCGACTTTGCCTATATATTTTGGGAGTCACCTGGACGTGCATGGGAATAGATCGACCAATTTCTTGGGTCGCTTAGGCATCACCTTTAATGTATTTCATTGTTGCTAGGCATCGCGTGAGGTTGTATCCTTATCGTGTCGGGACTTTTGTGGGTGCCAACCTGCATCTTGGGTTGGGCATCCCAGGTTGGCGCCACTATTTCTTTCGACATTGGGTTGCCTTGCCATGATACCCAATCGGGTTCCAACTTGCATGGGCATTCAGGCAACATTTGGGCACATTTTCGACGTGCGCTCAAAACGGTCGACCGACGTGCCGTGTCGGTCGGCCGACAGCATGTTTCGCTTTTGGCGACCCCTTGTATCGGGCATATCTAGGGACGTTGCCTTGTTTCTAGGCATCATTCAAATGACTTTCAGGCAACATCTGTGCACAGTTCCGTTCTGCACTGAAAACGGTCAGCCGGTGTGCCACGCCGGTCGGTCGACTTTTGGTGACCCATTCTCTATCGGACATTTCTAGGAACATTTGGCCATTGGGTACCTTGCCTAGGTGTTCCATGTTTGCTCGAATGACTTTCATCAGGCAACATTTGGGCACCGTTTTCATTATGCGCTGGAAACGGTCGACCGACGTGCCGTGTCGGTCGGCCGACGATCGGGCGACTTTCGGTGACCCCTAGTATCGGGCATATCTAGGGACCTCAGTTACTTGCGGACGTTGCCTTGTATGTAGTCATCATTGGAATGACTTTCAGGCAACATTTGGACAACGTTTTCGTTCTGCCCTGGAAACGGTCGACCGACGTTTTTTGTCGGTCGGCCGACGGTCGGGCAGCTCTTGGCGACCCTTTTTTCGGGACTTTTTTGGGTCATCGGGGCTTAGTGGACTTGTTTTGGGGTGTTTTTATGCATCGGTCATGCGTCGGTAGCGGTCATCGGTCATGCTAAAAAATTCGAACCTCTGCTGCTCTGGACTCACCCCCCCTCATATAACATCTTAACGAAATTTTCAAAGTGGTAGCAGTAGACATCAACTGCAATAAGATGAGTACTCGGGTATTCCCTTTGCCAAAGTTTGAGGGCGTCCATGGGAAGTCATAATATGTTGTTGGGAAGGTCTGGGAAGCTTGCCTAGGCATTTGGAAAAACTTTGAAAAAAAATGTCGGTCGACCGATTTTTTCGTCGGTCGACCGACGCGCGAGGTTCCTTACCGGGTGCTGCCGGGCTGTGATCGAGGTTTCCCGTGCGCGCGAGGTTCCTTACCGGGTTCTCTCGGTATCGTGATCGAGTTTTTCGTCGGTTGACCGACGCGCGAGGTTCCTTACCTGGTTTTCCAGGTAGCGTGACCGAGTTTTCTCGGTAGCCCGAGGTTCCTCTCCGGGTTTTCCCGGTAGCGTGACCGAGTTTTCTCGGTAGCCTGAGGTTCCTCTCCGGGTTTTCCCGGTAGCGTGACCGAGTTTTCTCGGTAGCGTGAGGTTCCTTCCCGGTACTGTTTTTCGTCGGTCGACCGACATTGTCCTGCTATTTTTGGTCGGCCGACCGACTTTGCCCATTTTGGGCCGACATTGCCTTGGTTCTATGCATCACCCTAAATACTTGTTGGGTGGTTTGGGTATTACCTTGGCAACATGGGTCGAGTTTTCTCGTGCACGCGAGGTTCCTTCCTCGGATGGATTTCCTTGTTGGGCGCCGGTCGACCGACTGTATCGTCGGCTGAACGACATAGCCTTGCATCGGGCGACCGACTTTGCCCATTTTTGGGCATCACCCAAATGACTTTACCTTATTTCTAGGCATCATCCGACCGACATTGCTTGTTTCTAGGCATAACTCGACCGACCTTGCCTTGTTTCTGGGCATCGTCCGACCGAAAAATTCCTTGTTTCTAGGCATCACCCGAGAGCACGAGGTTCACTCGCAGGAGCGCGCCTAGTTGTCTCGTGCGGGTGACGTTCCTTACTTGAATGTATTTCCTTGTTGGGCGTCGGTCGACCGACATTGCCTTGCATCGGCGGACCGACTTTGCCCATTTTTGGGTATCACCTTGTTGCTAGGCATCGCCTTGTTGGGTATCACTTTGCCCATTTCGAGGCATCACCTTGCCGACATTGTCTTGTTTCCAGGCATCACCAGACCGACAGTTGCCCTTGTTCCCGGGCAATCACCCTGTCGACATTGCCTTGCTGCTAGGTCGACCGATTTTTTCGTCGGTTTGACCGACGTCGCGAGGTTTCCTTACCGGGTGCTGTCGGGCAGTGATCGAGGTTTCTCGTCCGCGCGAGGGTTACTTAACTGGTTTTCCCGA
>CASBWL010000453.1:162500-165000 GCA_949130495.1 Sambucus nigra
ACTGGGAAAGGTCACCCAACGTCGGGCATCGCGTGAGGTTGTATGCCTGTTTTCCAAGCATTACCTCGAC
The DNA here is from genome assembly GCA_949130495.1 of Sambucus nigra. NCBI lineage: Eukaryota > Viridiplantae > Streptophyta > Magnoliopsida > Dipsacales > Adoxaceae > Sambucus > Sambucus nigra. The sequence goes on from CASBWL010000453.1 coordinate 162,571, forward strand.
GACATTGTCTTGGTTCACTGGTATCGGTGGGCATCACGTGAGGTTCGGTTATTTTTCGGCATCACCCGACCGAAATTGCCTGGTTTATGCACGACCTGACCGACTTTGCCTATATATTTTGGGAGTCACCTGGACGTGCATGGGAATAGATCGACCAATTTCTTGGGTCGCTTAGGCATCACCTTTAATGTATTTCATTGTTGCTAGGCATCGCGTGAGGTTGTATCCTTATCGTGTCGGGACTTTTGTGGGTGCCAACCTGCATCTTGGGTTGGGCATCCCAGGTTGGCGCCACTATTTCTTTCGACATTGGGTTGCCTTGCCATGATACCCAATCGGGTTCCAACTTGCATGGGCATTCAGGCAACATTTGGGCACATTTTCGACGTGCGCTCAAAACGGTCGACCGACGTGCCGTGTCGGTCGGCCGACAGCATGTTTCGCTTTTGGCGACCCCTTGTATCGGGCATATCTAGGGACGTTGCCTTGTTTCTAGGCATCATTCAAATGACTTTCAGGCAACATCTGTGCACAGTTCCGTTCTGCACTGAAAACGGTCAACCGGTGTGCCACGCCGGTCGGTCGACTTTTGGTGACCCATTCTCTATCGGACATTTCTAGGAACATTTGGCCATTGGGTACCTTGCCTAGGTGTTCCATGTTTGCTCGAATGACTTTCATCAGGCAACATTTGGGCACCGTTTTCATTATGCGCTGGAAACGGTCGACCGACGTGCCGTGTCGGTCGGCCGACGATCGGGCGACTTTCGGTGACCCCTAGTATCGGGCATATCTAGGGACCTCAGTTACTTGCGGACGTTGCCTTGTATGTAGTCATCATTGGAATGACTTTCAGGCAACATTTGGACAACGTTTTCGTTCTGCCCTGGAAACGGTCGACCGACGTTTTTTGTCGGTCGGCCGACGGTCGGGCAGCTCTTGGTGACCCTTTTTTCGGGACTTTTTTGGGTCATCGGGGCTTAGTGGACTTGTTTTGGGGTGTTTTTATGCATCGGTCATGCGTCGGTAGCGGTCATCGGTCATGCTAAAAAATTCGAACCTCTGCTGCTCTGGACTCACCCCCCCTCATATAACATCTTAACGAAATTTTCAAAGTGGTAGCAGTAGACATCAACTGCAATAAGATGAGTACTCGGGTATTCCCTTTGCCAAAGTTTGAGGGCGTCCATGGGAAGTCATAATATGTTGTTGGGAAGGTCTGGGAAGCTTGCCTAGGCATTTGGAAAAACTTTGAAAAAAAATGTCGGTCGACCGATTTTTTCGTCGGTCGACCGACGCGCGAGGTTCCTTACCGGGTGCTGCCGGGCTGTGATCGAGGTTTCCCGTGCGCGCGAGGTTCCTTACCGGGTTCTCTCGGTATCGTGATCGAGTTTTTCGTCGGTTGACCGACGCGCGAGGTTCCTTACCTGGTTTTCCAGGTAGCGTGACCGAGTTTTCTCGGTAGCCCGAGGTTCCTCTCCGGGTTTTCCCGGTAGCGTGACCGAGTTTTCTCGGTAGCCTGAGGTTCCTCTCCGGGTTTTCCCGGTAGCGTGACCGAGTTTTCTCGGTAGCGTGAGGTTCCTTCCCGGTACTGTTTTTCGTCGGTCGACCGACATTGTCCTGCTATTTTTGGTCGGCCGACCGACTTTGCCCATTTTGGGCCGACATTGCCTTGGTTCTATGCATCACCCTAAATACTTGTTGGGTGGTTTGGGTATTACCTTGGCAACATGGGTCGAGTTTTCTCGTGCACGCGAGGTTCCTTCCTCGGATGGATTTCCTTGTTGGGCGCCGGTCGACCGACTGTATCGTCGGCTGAACGACATTGCCTTGCATCGGGCGACCGACTTTGCCCATTTTTGGGCATCACCCAAATGACTTTACCTTATTTCTAGGCATCATCCGACCGACATTGCTTGTTTCTAGGCATAACTCGACCGACCTTGCCTTGTTTCTGGGCATCGTCCGACCGAAAAATTCCTTGTTTCTAGGCATCACCCGAGAGCACGAGGTTCACTCGCAGGAGCGCGCCTAGTTGTCTCGTGCGGGTGACGTTCCTTACTTGAATGTATTTCCTTGTTGGGCGTCGGTCGACCGACATTGCCTTGCATCGGCGGACCGACTTTGCCCATTTTTGGGTATCACCTTGTTGCTAGGCATCGCCTTGTTGGGTATCACTTTGCCCATTTCGAGGCATCACCTTGCCGACATTGTCTTGTTTCCAGGCATCACCAGACCGACAGTTGCCTTGTTCCCGGGCATCACCCTGTCGACATTGCCTTGCTGCTAGGTCGACCGATTTTTTCGTCGGTTGACCGACGCGCGAGGTTCCTTACCGGGTGCTGTCGGGCAGTGATCGAGGTTTCTCGTCCGCGCGAGGTTACTTACCTGGTTTTCCCGATAGTGTGACCGAGTTTTCTCGTGCGCATT
>CASBWL010000453.1:195000-197500 GCA_949130495.1 Sambucus nigra
TCGACGACATTGTCTTGGTTCACTGGTATCGGTGGGCATCACGTGAGGTTCGGTTATTTTTCGGCATCACCCGACCGAAATTGCCTGGTTTATGCACGACCTGACCGACTTTGCCTATATATTTTGGGAGTCACCTGGACGTGCATGGGAATAGATCGACCAATTTCTTGGGTCGCTTAGGCATCACCTTTAATGTATTTCATTGTTGCTAGGCATCGCGTGAGGTTGTATCCTTATCGTGTCGGGACTTTTGTGGGTGCCAACCTGCATCTTGGGTTGGGCATCCCAGGTTGGCGCCACTATTTCTTTCGACATTGGGTTGCCTTGCCATGATACCCAATCGGGTTCCAACTTGCATGGGCATTCAGGCAACATTTGGGCACATTTTCGACGTGCGCTCAAAACGGTCGACCGACGTGCCGTGTCGGTCGGCCGACAGCATGTTTCGCTTTTGGCGACCCCTTGTATCGGGCATATCTAGGGACGTTGCCTTGTTTCTAGGCATCATTCAAATGACTTTCAGGCAACATCTGTGCACAGTTCCGTTCTGCACTGAAAACGGTCAGCCGGTGTGCCACGCCGGTCGGTCGACTTTTGGTGACCCATTCTCTATCGGACATTTCTAGGAACATTTGGCCATTGGGTACCTTGCCTAGGTGTTCCATGTTTGCTCGAATGACTTTCATCAGGCAACATTTGGGCACCGTTTTCATTATGCGCTGGAAACGGTCGACCGACGTGCCGTGTCGGTCGGCCGACGATCGGGCGACTTTCGGTGACCCCTAGTATCGGGCATATCTAGGGACCTCAGTTACTTGCGGACGTTGCCTTGTATGTAGTCATCATTGGAATGACTTTCAGGCAACATTTGGACAACGTTTTCGTTCTGCCCTGGAAACGGTCGACCGACGTTTTTTGTCGGTCGGCCGACGGTCGGGCAGCTCTTGGCGACCCTTTTTTCGGGACTTTTTTGGGTCATCGGGGCTTAGTGGACTTGTTTTGGGGTGTTTTTATGCATCGGTCATGCGTCGGTAGCGGTCATCGGTCATGCTAAAAAATTCGAACCTCTGCTGCTCTGGACTCACCCCCCCTCATATAACATCTTAACGAAATTTTCAAAGTGGTAGCAGTAGACATCAACTGCAATAAGATGAGTACTCGGGTATTCCCTTTGCCAAAGTTTGAGGGCGTCCATGGGAAGTCATAATATGTTGTTGGGAAGGTCTGGGAAGCTTGCCTAGGCATTTGGAAAAACTTTGAAAAAAAATGTCGGTCGACCGATTTTTTCGTCGGTCGACCGACGCGCGAGGTTCCTTACCGGGTGCTGCCGGGCTGTGATCGAGGTTTCCCGTGCGCGCGAGGTTCCTTACCGGGTTCTCTCGGTATCGTGATCGAGTTTTTCGTCGGTTGACCGACGCGCGAGGTTCCTTACCTGGTTTTCCAGGTAGCGTGACCGAGTTTTCTCGGTAGCCCGAGGTTCCTCTCCGGGTTTTCCCGGTAGCGTGACCGAGTTTTCTCGGTAGCCTGAGGTTCCTCTCCGGGTTTTCCCGGTAGCGTGACCGAGTTTTCTCGGTAGCGTGAGGTTCCTTCCCGGTACTGTTTTTCGTCGGTCGACCGACATTGTCCTGCTATTTTTGGTCGGCCGACCGACTTTGCCCATTTTGGGCCGACATTGCCTTGGTTCTATGCATCACCCTAAATACTTGTTGGGTGGTTTGGGTATTACCTTGGCAACATGGGTCGAGTTTTCTCGTGCACGCGAGGTTCCTTCCTCGGATGGATTTCCTTGTTGGGCGCCGGTCGACCGACTGTATCGTCGGCTGAACGACATTGCCTTGCATCGGGCGACCGACTTTGCCCATTTTTGGGCATCACCCAAATGACTTTACCTTATTTCTAGGCATCATCCGACCGACATTGCTTGTTTCTAGGCATAACTCGACCGACCTTGCCTTGTTTCTGGGCATCGTCCGACCGAAAAATTCCTTGTTTCTAGGCATCACCCGAGAGCACGAGGTTCACTCGCAGGAGCGCGCCTAGTTGTCTCGTGCGGGTGACGTTCCTTACTTGAATGTATTTCCTTGTTGGGCGTCGGTCGACCGACATTGCCTTGCATCGGCGGACCGACTTTGCCCATTTTTGGGTATCACCTTGTTGCTAGGCATCGCCTTGTTGGGTATCACTTTGCCCATTTCGAGGCATCACCTTGCCGACATTGTCTTGTTTCCAGGCATCACCAGACCGACAGTTGCCTTGTTCCCGGGCATCACCCTGTCGACATTGCCTTGCTGCTAGGTCGACCGATTTTTTCGTCGGTTGACCGACGCGCGAGGTTCCTTACCGGGTGCTGTCGGGCAGTGATCGAGGTTTCTCGTCCGCGCGAGGTTACTTACCTGGTTTTCCCGATAGTGTGACCGAGTTTTCTCGTGCGCATTAGGTTCTCTCCCGGTAGCATGACCGAGTTTTCTCGGTAGCGTCAGGTTCCTTCCCGGTACTGGGC
>CASBWL010000453.1:227500-230000 GCA_949130495.1 Sambucus nigra
ATCACGTGAGGTTCGGTTATTTTTCGGCATCACCCGACCGAAATTGCCTGGTTTATGCACGACCTGACCGACTTTGCCTATATATTTTGGGAGTCACCTGGACGTGCATGGGAATAGATCGACCAATTTCTTGGGTCGCTTAGGCATCACCTTTAATGTATTTCATTGTTGCTAGGCATCGCGTGAGGTTGTATCCTTATCGTGTCGGGACTTTTGTGGGTGCCAACCTGCATCTTGGGTTGGGCATCCCAGGTTGGCGCCACTATTTCTTTCGACATTGGGTTGCCTTGCCATGATACCCAATCGGGTTCCAACTTGCATGGGCATTCAGGCAACATTTGGGCACATTTTCGACGTGCGCTCAAAACGGTCGACCGACGTGCCGTGTCGGTCGGCCGACAGCATGTTTCGCTTTTGGCGACCCCTTGTATCGGGCATATCTAGGGACGTTGCCTTGTTTCTAGGCATCATTCAAATGACTTTCAGGCAACATCTGTGCACAGTTCCGTTCTGCACTGAAAACGGTCAGCCGGTGTGCCACGCCGGTCGGTCGACTTTTGGTGACCCATTCTCTATCGGACATTTCTAGGAACATTTGGCCATTGGGTACCTTGCCTAGGTGTTCCATGTTTGCTCGAATGACTTTCATCAGGCAACATTTGGGCACCGTTTTCATTATGCGCTGGAAACGGTCGACCGACGTGCCGTGTCGGTCGGCCGACGATCGGGCGACTTTCGGTGACCCCTAGTATCGGGCATATCTAGGGACCTCAGTTACTTGCGGACGTTGCCTTGTATGTAGTCATCATTGGAATGACTTTCAGGCAACATTTGGACAACGTTTTCGTTCTGCCCTGGAAACGGTCGACCGACGTTTTTTGTCGGTCGGCCGACGGTCGGGCAGCTCTTGGCGACCCTTTTTTCGGGACTTTTTTGGGTCATCGGGGCTTAGTGGACTTGTTTTGGGGTGTTTTTATGCATCGGTCATGCGTCGGTAGCGGTCATCGGTCATGCTAAAAAATTCGAACCTCTGCTGCTCTGGACTCACCCCCCCTCATATAACATCTTAACGAAATTTTCAAAGTGGTAGCAGTAGACATCAACTGCAATAAGATGAGTACTCGGGTATTCCCTTTGCCAAAGTTTGAGGGCGTCCATGGGAAGTCATAATATGTTGTTGGGAAGGTCTGGGAAGCTTGCCTAGGCATTTGGAAAAACTTTGAAAAAAAATGTCGGTCGACCGATTTTTTCGTCGGTCGACCGACGCGCGAGGTTCCTTACCGGGTGCTGCCGGGCTGTGATCGAGGTTTCCCGTGCGCGCGAGGTTCCTTACCGGGTTCTCTCGGTATCGTGATCGAGTTTTTCGTCGGTTGACCGACGCGCGAGGTTCCTTACCTGGTTTTCCAGGTAGCGTGACCGAGTTTTCTCGGTAGCCCGAGGTTCCTCTCCGGGTTTTCCCGGTAGCGTGACCGAGTTTTCTCGGTAGCCTGAGGTTCCTCTCCGGGTTTTCCCGGTAGCGTGACCGAGTTTTCTCGGTAGCGTGAGGTTCCTTCCCGGTACTGTTTTTCGTCGGTCGACCGACATTGTCCTGCTATTTTTGGTCGGCCGACCGACTTTGCCCATTTTGGGCCGACATTGCCTTGGTTCTATGCATCACCCTAAATACTTGTTGGGTGGTTTGGGTATTACCTTGGCAACATGGGTCGAGTTTTCTCGTGCACGCGAGGTTCCTTCCTCGGATGGATTTCCTTGTTGGGCGCCGGTCGACCGACTGTATCGTCGGCTGAACGACATTGCCTTGCATCGGGCGACCGACTTTGCCCATTTTTGGGCATCACCCAAATGACTTTACCTTATTTCTAGGCATCATCCGACCGACATTGCTTGTTTCTAGGCATAACTCGACCGACCTTGCCTTGTTTCTGGGCATCGTCCGACCGAAAAATTCCTTGTTTCTAGGCATCACCCGAGAGCACGAGGTTCACTCGCAGGAGCGCGCCTAGTTGTCTCGTGCGGGTGACGTTCCTTACTTGAATGTATTTCCTTGTTGGGCGTCGGTCGACCGACATTGCCTTGCATCGGCGGACCGACTTTGCCCATTTTTGGGTATCACCTTGTTGCTAGGCATCGCCTTGTTGGGTATCACTTTGCCCATTTCGAGGCATCACCTTGCCGACATTGTCTTGTTTCCAGGCATCACCAGACCGACAGTTGCCTTGTTCCCGGGCATCACCCTGTCGACATTGCCTTGCTGCTAGGTCGACCGATTTTTTCGTCGGTTGACCGACGCGCGAGGTTCCTTACCGGGTGCTGTCGGGCAGTGATCGAGGTTTCTCGTCCGCGCGAGGTTACTTACCTGGTTTTCCCGATAGTGTGACCGAGTTTTCTCGTGCGCATTAGGTTCTCTCCCGGTAGCATGACCGAGTTTTCTCGGTAGCGTCAGGTTCCTTCCCGGTACTGGGCGTCGGTCGACCGACGTCGGCCGACCGACATTGCCTCG
>CASBWL010000453.1:260000-262500 GCA_949130495.1 Sambucus nigra
ACCGAAATTGCCTGGTTTATGCACGACCTGACCGACTTTGCCTATATATTTTGGGAGTCACCTGGACGTGCATGGGAATAGATCGACCAATTTCTTGGGTCGCTTAGGCATCACCTTTAATGTATTTCATTGTTGCTAGGCATCGCGTGAGGTTGTATCCTTATCGTGTCGGGACTTTTGTGGGTGCCAACCTGCATCTTGGGTTGGGCATCCCAGGTTGGCGCCACTATTTCTTTCGACATTGGGTTGCCTTGCCATGATACCCAATCGGGTTCCAACTTGCATGGGCATTCAGGCAACATTTGGGCACATTTTCGACGTACGCTCAAAACGGTCGACCGACGTGCCGTGTCGGTCGGCCGACAGCATGTTTCGCTTTTGGCGACCCCTTGTATCGGGCATATCTAGGGACGTTGCCTTGTTTCTAGGCATCATTCAAATGACTTTCAGGCAACATCTGTGCACAGTTCCGTTCTGCACTGAAAACGGTCAGCCGGTGTGCCACGCCGGTCGGTCGACTTTTGGTGACCCATTCTCTATCGGACATTTCTAGGAACATTTGGCCATTGGGTACCTTGCCTAGGTGTTCCATGTTTGCTCGAATGACTTTCATCAGGCAACATTTGGGCACCGTTTTCATTATGCGCTGGAAACGGTCGACCGACGTGCCGTGTCGGTCGGCCGACGATCGGGCGACTTTCGGTGACCCCTAGTATCGGGCATATCTAGGGACCTCAGTTACTTGCGGACGTTGCCTTGTATGTAGTCATCATTGGAATGACTTTCAGGCAACATTTGGACAACGTTTTCGTTCTGCCCTGGAAACGGTCGACCGACGTTTTTTGTCGGTCGGCCGACGGTCGGGCAGCTCTTGGCGACCCTTTTTTCGGGACTTTTTTGGGTCATCGGGGCTTAGTGGACTTGTTTTGGGGTGTTTTTATGCATCGGTCATGCGTCGGTAGCGGTCATCGGTCATGCTAAAAAATTCGAACCTCTGCTGCTCTGGACTCACCCCCCCTCATATAACATCTTAACGAAATTTTCAAAGTGGTAGCAGTAGACATCAACTGCAATAAGATGAGTACTCGGGTATTCCCTTTGCCAAAGTTTGAGGGCGTCCATGGGAAGTCATAATATGTTGTTGGGAAGGTCTGGGAAGCTTGCCTAGGCATTTGGAAAAACTTTGAAAAAAAATGTCGGTCGACCGATTTTTTCGTCGGTCGACCGACGCGCGAGGTTCCTTACCGGGTGCTGCCGGGCTGTGATCGAGGTTTCCCGTGCGCGCGAGGTTCCTTACCGGGTTCTCTCGGTATCGTGATCGAGTTTTTCGTCGGTTGACCGACGCGCGAGGTTCCTTACCTGGTTTTCCAGGTAGCGTGACCGAGTTTTCTCGGTAGCCCGAGGTTCCTCTCCGGGTTTTCCCGGTAGCGTGACCGAGTTTTCTCGGTAGCCTGAGGTTCCTCTCCGGGTTTTCCCGGTAGCGTGACCGAGTTTTCTCGGTAGCGTGAGGTTCCTTCCCGGTACTGTTTTTCGTCGGTCGACCGACATTGTCCTGCTATTTTTGGTCGGCCGACCGACTTTGCCCATTTTGGGCCGACATTGCCTTGGTTCTATGCATCACCCTAAATACTTGTTGGGTGGTTTGGGTATTACCTTGGCAACATGGGTCGAGTTTTCTCGTGCACGCGAGGTTCCTTCCTCGGATGGATTTCCTTGTTGGGCGCCGGTCGACCGACTGTATCGTCGGCTGAACGACATTGCCTTGCATCGGGCGACCGACTTTGCCCATTTTTGGGCATCACCCAAATGACTTTACCTTATTTCTAGGCATCATCCGACCGACATTGCTTGTTTCTAGGCATAACTCGACCGACCTTGCCTTGTTTCTGGGCATCGTCCGACCGAAAAATTCCTTGTTTCTAGGCATCACCCGAGAGCACGAGGTTCACTCGCAGGAGCGCGCCTAGTTGTCTCGTGCGGGTGACGTTCCTTACTTGAATGTATTTCCTTGTTGGGCGTCGGTCGACCGACATTGCCTTGCATCGGCGGACCGACTTTGCCCATTTTTGGGTATCACCTTGTTGCTAGGCATCGCCTTGTTGGGTATCACTTTGCCCATTTCGAGGCATCACCTTGCCGACATTGTCTTGTTTCCAGGCATCACCAGACCGACAGTTGCCTTGTTCCCGGGCATCACCCTGTCGACATTGCCTTGCTGCTAGGTCGACCGATTTTTTCGTCGGTTGACCGACGCGCGAGGTTCCTTACCGGGTGCTGTCGGGCAGTGATCGAGGTTTCTCGTCCGCGCGAGGTTACTTACCTGGTTTTCCCGATAGTGTGACCGAGTTTTCTCGTGCGCATTAGGTTCTCTCCCGGTAGCATGACCGAGTTTTCTCGGTAGCGTCAGGTTCCTTCCCGGTACTGGGCGTCGGTCGACCGACGTCGGCCGACCGACATTGCCTCGCTATTTTTCGTCGGCCGACCGACTTTGCCTTGGTTT
>CASBWL010000453.1:292500-295000 GCA_949130495.1 Sambucus nigra
CTATATATTTTGGGAGTCACCTGGACGTGCATGGGAATAGATCGACCAATTTCTTGGGTCGCTTAGGCATCACCTTTAATGTATTTCATTGTTGCTAGGCATCGCGTGAGGTTGTATCCTTATCGTGTCGGGACTTTTGTGGGTGCCAACCTGCATCTTGGGTTGGGCATCCCAGGTTGGCGCCACTATTTCTTTCGACATTGGGTTGCCTTGCCATGATACCCAATCGGGTTCCAACTTGCATGGGCATTCAGGCAACATTTGGGCACATTTTCGACGTGCGCTCAAAACGGTCGACCGACGTGCCGTGTCGGTCGGCCGACAGCATGTTTCGCTTTTGGCGACCCCTTGTATCGGGCATATCTAGGGACGTTGCCTTGTTTCTAGGCATCATTCAAATGACTTTCAGGCAACATCTGTGCACAGTTCCGTTCTGCACTGAAAACGGTCAGCCGGTGTGCCACGCCGGTCGGTCGACTTTTGGTGACCCATTCTCTATCGGACATTTCTAGGAACATTTGGCCATTGGGTACCTTGCCTAGGTGTTCCATGTTTGCTCGAATGACTTTCATCAGGCAACATTTGGGCACCGTTTTCATTATGCGCTGGAAACGGTCGACCGACGTGCCGTGTCGGTCGGCCGACGATCGGGCGACTTTCGGTGACCCCTAGTATCGGGCATATCTAGGGACCTCAGTTACTTGCGGACGTTGCCTTGTATGTAGTCATCATTGGAATGACTTTCAGGCAACATTTGGACAACGTTTTCGTTCTGCCCTGGAAACGGTCGACCGACGTTTTTTGTCGGTCGGCCGACGGTCGGGCAGCTCTTGGCGACCCTTTTTTCGGGACTTTTTTGGGTCATCGGGGCTTAGTGGACTTGTTTTGGGGTGTTTTTATGCATCGGTCATGCGTCGGTAGCGGTCATCGGTCATGCTAAAAAATTCGAACCTCTGCTGCTCTGGACTCACCCCCCCTCATATAACATCTTAACGAAATTTTCAAAGTGGTAGCAGTAGACATCAACTGCAATAAGATGAGTACTCGGGTATTCCCTTTGCCAAAGTTTGAGGGCGTCCATGGGAAGTCATAATATGTTGTTGGGAAGGTCTGGGAAGCTTGCCTAGGCATTTGGAAAAACTTTGAAAAAAAATGTCGGTCGACCGATTTTTTTGTCGGTCGACCGATTTTTTCGTCGGTCGACCGACGCGCGAGGTTCCTTACCGGGTGCTGCCGGGCTGTGATCGAGGTTTCCCGTGCGCGCGAGGTTCCTTACCGGGTTCTCTCGGTATCGTGATCGAGTTTTTCGTCGGTTGACCGACGCGCGAGGTTCCTTACCTGGTTTTCCAGGTAGCGTGACCGAGTTTTCTCGGTAGCCCGAGGTTCCTCTCCGGGTTTTCCCGGTAGCGTGACCGAGTTTTCTCGGTAGCCTGAGGTTCCTCTCCGGGTTTTCCCGGTAGCGTGACCGAGTTTTCTCGGTAGCGTGAGGTTCCTTCCCGGTACTGTTTTTCGTCGGTCGACCGACATTGTCCTGCTATTTTTGGTCGGCCGACCGACTTTGCCCATTTTGGGCCGACATTGCCTTGGTTCTATGCATCACCCTAAATACTTGTTGGGTGGTTTGGGTATTACCTTGGCAACATGGGTCGAGTTTTCTCGTGCACGCGAGGTTCCTTCCTCGGATGGATTTCCTTGTTGGGCGCCGGTCGACCGACTGTATCGTCGGCTGAACGACATTGCCTTGCATCGGGCGACCGACTTTGCCCATTTTTGGGCATCACCCAAATGACTTTACCTTATTTCTAGGCATCATCCGACCGACATTGCTTGTTTCTAGGCATAACTCGACCGACCTTGCCTTGTTTCTGGGCATCGTCCGACCGAAAAATTCCTTGTTTCTAGGCATCACCCGAGAGCACGAGGTTCACTCGCAGGAGCGCGCCTAGTTGTCTCGTGCGGGTGACGTTCCTTACTTGAATGTATTTCCTTGTTGGGCGTCGGTCGACCGACATTGCCTTGCATCGGCGGACCGACTTTGCCCATTTTTGGGTATCACCTTGTTGCTAGGCATCGCCTTGTTGGGTATCACTTTGCCCATTTCGAGGCATCACCTTGCCGACATTGTCTTGTTTCCAGGCATCACCAGACCGACAGTTGCCTTGTTCCCGGGCATCACCCTGTCGACATTGCCTTGCTGCTAGGTCGACCGATTTTTTCGTCGGTTGACCGACGCGCGAGGTTCCTTACCGGGTGCTGTCGGGCAGTGATCGAGGTTTCTCGTCCGCGCGAGGTTACTTACCTGGTTTTCCCGATAGTGTGACCGAGTTTTCTCGTGCGCATTAGGTTCTCTCCCGGTAGCATGACCGAGTTTTCTCGGTAGCGTCAGGTTCCTTCCCGGTACTGGGCGTCGGTCGACCGACGTCGGCCGACCGACATTGCCTCGCTATTTTTCGTCGGCCGACCGACTTTGCCTTGGTTTTATGCATCACCCTAAATAATT
>CASBWL010000453.1:325000-327500 GCA_949130495.1 Sambucus nigra
TTTGGGAGTCACCTGGACGTGCATGGGAATAGATCGACCAATTTCTTGGGTCGCTTAGGCATCACCTTTAATGTATTTCATTGTTGCTAGGCATCGCGTGAGGTTGTATCCTTATCGTGTCGGGACTTTTGTGGGTGCCAACCTGCATCTTGGGTTGGGCATCCCAGGTTGGCGCCACTATTTCTTTCGACATTGGGTTGCCTTGCCATGATACCCAATCGGGTTCCAACTTGCATGGGCATTCAGGCAACATTTGGGCACATTTTCGACGTGCGCTCAAAACGGTCGACCGACGTGCCGTGTCGGTCGGCCGACAGCATGTTTCGCTTTTGGCGACCCCTTGTATCGGGCATATCTAGGGACGTTGCCTTGTTTTTAGGCATCATTCAAATGACTTTCAGGCAACATCTGTGCACAGTTCCGTTCTGCACTGAAAACGGTCAGCCGGTGTGCCACGCCGGTCGGTCGACTTTTGGTGACCCATTCTCTATCGGACATTTCTAGGAACATTTGGCCATTGGGTACCTTGCCTAGGTGTTCCATGTTTGCTCGAATGACTTTCATCAGGCAACATTTGGGCACCGTTTTCATTATGCGCTGGAAACGGTCGACCGACGTGCCGTGTCGGTCGGCCGACGATCGGGCGACTTTCGGTGACCCCTAGTATCGGGCATATCTAGGGACCTCAGTTACTTGCGGACGTTGCCTTGTATGTAGTCATCATTGGAATGACTTTCAGGCAACATTTGGACAACGTTTTCGTTCTGCCCTGGAAACGGTCGACCGACGTTTTTTGTCGGTCGGCCGACGGTCGGGCAGCTCTTGGCGACCCTTTTTTCGGGACTTTTTTGGGTCATCGGGGCTTAGTGGACTTGTTTTGGAGTGTTTTTATGCATCGGTCATGCGTCGGTAGCGGTCATCGGTCATGCTAAAAAATTCGAACCTCTGCTGCTCTGGACTCACCCCCCCTCATATAACATCTTAACGAAATTTTCAAAGTGGTAGCAGTAGACATCAACTGCAATAAGATGAGTACTCGGGTATTCCCTTTGCCAAAGTTTGAGGACGTCCATGGGAAGTCATAATATGTTGTTGGGAAGGTCTGGGAAGCTTGCCTAGGCATTTGGAAAAACTTTGAAAAAAAATGTCGGTCGACCGATTTTTTCGTCGGTCGACCGACGCGCGAGGTTCCTTACCGGGTGCTGCCGGGCTGTGATCGAGGTTTCCCGTGCGCGCGAGGTTCCTTACCGGGTTCTCTCGGTATCGTGATCGAGTTTTTCGTCGGTTGACCGACGCGCGAGGTTCCTTACCTGGTTTTCCAGGTAGCGTGACCGAGTTTTCTCGGTAGCCCGAGGTTCCTCTCCGGGTTTTCCCGGTAGCGTGACCGAGTTTTCTCGGTAGCCTGAGGTTCCTCTCCGGGTTTTCCCGGTAGCGTGACCGAGTTTTCTCGGTAGCGTGAGGTTCCTTCCCGGTACTGTTTTTCGTCGGTCGACCGACATTGTCCTGCTATTTTTGGTCGGCCGACCGACTTTGCCCATTTTGGGCCGACATTGCCTTGGTTCTATGCATCACCCTAAATACTTGTTGGGTGGTTTGGGTATTACCTTGGCAACATGGGTCGAGTTTTCTCGTGCACGCGAGGTTCCTTCCTCGGATGGATTTCCTTGTTGGGCGCCGGTCGACCGACTGTATCGTCGGCTGAACGACATTGCCTTGCATCGGGCGACCGACTTTGCCCATTTTTGGGCATCACCCAAATGACTTTACCTTATTTCTAGGCATCATCCGACCGACATTGCTTGTTTCTAGGCATAACTCGACCGACCTTGCCTTGTTTCTGGGCATCGTCCGACCGAAAAATTCCTTGTTTCTAGGCATCACCCGAGAGCACGAGGTTCACTCGCAGGAGCGCGCCTAGTTGTCTCGTGCGGGTGACGTTCCTTACTTGAATGTATTTCCTTGTTGGGCGTCGGTCGACCGACATTGCCTTGCATCGGCGGACCGACTTTGCCCATTTTTGGGTATCACCTTGTTGCTAGGCATCGCCTTGTTGGGTATCACTTTGCCCATTTCGAGGCATCACCTTGCCGACATTGTCTTGTTTCCAGGCATCACCAGACCGACAGTTGCCTTGTTCCCGGGCATCACCCTGTCGACATTGCCTTGCTGCTAGGTCGACCGATTTTTTCGTCGGTTGACCGACGCGCGAGGTTCCTTACCGGGTGCTGTCGGGCAGTGATCGAGGTTTCTCGTCCGCGCGAGGTTACTTACCTGGTTTTCCCGATAGTGTGACCGAGTTTTCTCGTGCGCATTAGGTTCTCTCCCGGTAGCATGACCGAGTTTTCTCGGTAGCGTCAGGTTCCTTCCCGGTACTGGGCGTCGGTCGACCGACGTCGGCCGACCGACATTGCCTCGCTATTTTTCGTCGGCCGACCGACTTTGCCTTGGTTTTATGCATCACCCTAAATAATTGTTGGGTGGTTTGGGTATTACCTTGGCA
>CASBWL010000453.1:335000-337500 GCA_949130495.1 Sambucus nigra
CCATGCTCCTTAGGCGTGCAAGAGCTTTCACTCCGACACATCCCAAGAACCCACCCTCCCGCGCCGGTAATCCAACGTGTTCTAGATTCCTCTAATCGAGACATGCGCGCAGAACAAAGTACCTCTACATGCCACGTTCTTCGTTCACTAGAACACAAGGGATTACAAGGTGGGAGGATGGACAGGCAAGCGAGGAGCAACACTTGCCTGATGCCCATGCATCATTCTGAGGGACATGACAAGGGAGATCGCCCGGTCATTTCTACCCCAGAGTGATTAGAACATGTAATCTCAGATCACATGAACGTATCTCACCCCAAAGCAATTAGAACGTTAAATCTCCCCCATCCTTTCGGGGGGATGCCAGGACATCGCATCTCCCCACGAGGGTAATCACACAGTCGGATAACCATCCCATCTTCGTGATTCCGAAGCTTCACGAAGATCGAATGCAAATCCCACTGTGTGATTTCCCCCGTATTCCTGGGAACGCCTAGGCGCTCGTTCCCCGACCCTTCCCGAAGGAAGGGGAGGTTGGCTAGGAACATCACCCCCCTCTATATAACATCTTAACAAAAATTCCAAAGTGGTAGCAGTAGACATGAACTGCGATAAGTTCGAAAAATTTCCTTGCACTGGGAAAGGTCACCCAACGTCAGGCATCGCGTGAGGTTGTATGCCTGTTTTCCAAGCATTACCTCATTGTCTTGGTTCACTGGTATCGGTGGGCATCACGTGAGGTTCGGTTTATTTTTCGGCATCACCCGACCGAAATTGCCTGGTTTATGCACGACCTGACCGACTTTGCCTATATATTTTGGGAGTCACCTGGACGTGCATGGGAATAGATCGACCAATTTCTTGGGTCGCTTAGGCATCACCTTTAATGTATTTCATTGTTGCTAGGCATCGCGTGAGGTTGTATCCTTATCGTGTCGGGACTTTTGTGGGTGCCAACCTGCATCTTGGGTTGGGCATCCCAGGTTGGCGCCACTATTTCTTTCGACATTGGGTTGCCTTGCCATGATACCCAATCGGGTTCCAACTTGCATGGGCATTCAGGCAACATTTGGGCACATTTTCGACGTGCGCTCAAAACGGTCGACCGACGTGCCGTGTCGGTCGGCCGACAGCATGTTTCGCTTTTGGCGACCCCTTGTATCGGGCATATCTAGGGACGTTGCCTTGTTTCTAGGCATCATTCAAATGACTTTCAGGCAACATCTGTGCACAGTTCCGTTCTGCACTGAAAACGGTCAGCCGGTGTGCCACGCCGGTCGGTCGACTTTTGGTGACCCATTCTCTATCGGACATTTCTAGGAACATTTGGCCATTGGGTACCTTGCCTAGGTGTTCCATGTTTGCTCGAATGACTTTCATCAGGCAACATTTGGGCACCGTTTTCATTATGCGCTGGAAACGGTCGACCGACGTGCCGTGTCGGTCGGCCGACGATCGGGCGACTTTCGGTGACCCCTAGTATCGGGCATATCTAGGGACCTCAGTTACTTGCGGACGTTGCCTTGTATGTAGTCATCATTGGAATGACTTTCAGGCAACATTTGGACAACGTTTTCGTTCTGCCCTGGAAACGGTCGACCGACGTTTTTTGTCGGTCGGCCGACGGTCGGGCAGCTCTTGGCGACCCTTTTTTCGGGACTTTTTTGGGTCATCGGGGCTTAGTGGACTTGTTTTGGGGTGTTTTTATGCATCGGTCATGCGTCGGTAGCGGTCATCGGTCATGCTAAAAAATTCGAACCTCTGCTGCTCTGGACTCACCCCCCCTCATATAACATCTTAACGAAATTTTCAAAGTGGTAGCAGTAGACATCAACTGCAATAAGATGAGTACTCGGGTATTCCCTTTGCCAAAGTTTGAGGGCGTCCATGGGAAGTCATAATATGTTGTTGGGAAGGTCTGGGAAGCTTGCCTAGGCATTTGGAAAAACTTTGAAAAAAAATGTCGGTCGACCGATTTTTTCGTCGGTCGACCGACGCGCGAGGTTCCTTACCGGGTGCTGCCGGGGCTGTGATCGAGGTTTCCCGTGCGCGCGAGGTTCCTTACCGGGTTCTCTCGGTATCGTGATCGAGTTTTTCGTCGGTTGACCGACGCGCGAGGTTCCTTACCTGGTTTTCCAGGTAGCGTGACCGAGTTTTCTCGGTAGCCCGAGGTTCCTCTCCGGGTTTTCCCGGTAGCGTGACCGAGTTTTCTCGGTAGCCTGAGGTTCCTCTCCGGGTTTTCCCGGTAGCGTGGACCGAGTTTTCTCGGTAGCGTGAGGTTCCTTCCCGGTACTGTTTTTCGTCGGTCGACCGACATTGTCCTGCTATTTTTGGTCGGCCGACCGACTTTGCCCATTTTTGGGCCGACATTGCCTTGGTTCTATGCATCACCCTAAATACTTGTTGGGTGGTTTGGGTATTACCTTGGCAACATGGGTCGAGTTTTCTCGTGCACGCGAGGTTCCTTCCTCGGATGGATTTCCTTGTTGGGCGCCGGTCG
>CASBWL010000453.1:357500-360000 GCA_949130495.1 Sambucus nigra
GTGCATGGGAATAGATCGACCAATTTCTTGGGTCGCTTAGGCATCACCTTTAATGTATTTCATTGTTGCTAGGCATCGCGTGAGGTTGTATCCTTATCGTGTCGGGACTTTTGTGGGTGCCAACCTGCATCTTGGGTTGGGCATCCCAGGTTGGCGCCACTATTTCTTTCGACATTGGGTTGCCTTGCCATGATACCCAATCGGGTTCCAACTTGCATGGGCATTCAGGCAACATTTGGGCACATTTTCGACGTGCGCTCAAAACGGTCGACCGACGTGCCGTGTCGGTCGGCCGACAGCATGTTTCGCTTTTGGCGACCCCTTGTATCGGGCATATCTAGGGACGTTGCCTTGTTTCTAGGCATCATTCAAATGACTTTCAGGCAACATCTGTGCACAGTTCCGTTCTGCACTGAAAACGGTCAGCCGGTGTGCCACGCCGGTCGGTCGACTTTTGGTGACCCATTCTCTATCGGACATTTCTAGGAACATTTGGCCATTGGGTACCTTGCCTAGGTGTTCCATGTTTGCTCGAATGACTTTCATCAGGCAACATTTGGGCACCGTTTTCATTATGCGCTGGAAACGGTCGACCGACGTGCCGTGTCGGTCGGCCGACGATCGGGCGACTTTCGGTGACCCCTAGTATCGGGCATATCTAGGGACCTCAGTTACTTGCGGACGTTGCCTTGTATGTAGTCATCATTGGAATGACTTTCAGGCAACATTTGGACAACGTTTTCGTTCTGCCCTGGAAACGGTCGACCGACGTTTTTTGTCGGTCGGCCGACGGTCGGGCAGCTCTTGGCGACCCTTTTTTCGGGACTTTTTTGGGTCATCGGGGCTTAGTGGACTTGTTTTGGGGTGTTTTTATGCATCGGTCATGCGTCGGTAGCGGTCATCGGTCATGCTAAAAAATTCGAACCTCTGCTGCTCTGGACTCACCCCCCCTCATATAACATCTTAACGAAATTTTCAAAGTGGTAGCAGTAGACATCAACTGCAATAAGATGAGTACTCGGGTATTCCCTTTGCCAAAGTTTGAGGGCGTCCATGGGAAGTCATAATATGTTGTTGGGAAGGTCTGGGAAGCTTGCCTAGGCATTTGGAAAAACTTTGAAAAAAAATGTCGGTCGACCGATTTTTTCGTCGGTCGACCGACGCGCGAGGTTCCTTACCGGGTGCTGCCGGGCTGTGATCGAGGTTTCCCGTGCGCGCGAGGTTCCTTACCGGGTTCTCTCGGTATCGTGATCGAGTTTTTCGTCGGTTGACCGACGCGCGAGGTTCCTTACCTGGTTTTCCAGGTAGCGTGACCGAGTTTTCTCGGTAGCCCGAGGTTCCTCTCCGGGTTTTCCCGGTAGCGTGACCGAGTTTTCTCGGTAGCCTGAGGTTCCTCTCCGGGTTTTCCCGGTAGCGTGACCGAGTTTTCTCGGTAGCGTGAGGTTCCTTCCCGGTACTGTTTTTCGTCGGTCGACCGACATTGTCCTGCTATTTTTGGTCGGCCGACCGACTTTGCCCATTTTGGGCCGACATTGCCTTGGTTCTATGCATCACCCTAAATACTTGTTGGGTGGTTTGGGTATTACCTTGGCAACATGGGTCGAGTTTTCTCGTGCACGCGAGGTTCCTTCCTCGGATGGATTTCCTTGTTGGGCGCCGGTCGACCGACTGTATCGTCGGCTGAACGACATTGCCTTGCATCGGGCGACCGACTTTGCCCATTTTTGGGCATCACCCAAATGACTTTACCTTATTTCTAGGCATCATCCGACCGACATTGCTTGTTTCTAGGCATAACTCGACCGACCTTGCCTTGTTTCTGGGCATCGTCCGACCGAAAAATTCCTTGTTTCTAGGCATCACCCGAGAGCACGAGGTTCACTCGCAGGAGCGCGCCTAGTTGTCTCGTGCGGGTGACGTTCCTTACTTGAATGTATTTCCTTGTTGGGCGTCGGTCGACCGACATTGCCTTGCATCGGCGGACCGACTTTGCCCATTTTTGGGTATCACCTTGTTGCTAGGCATCGCCTTGTTGGGTATCACTTTGCCCATTTCGAGGCATCACCTTGCCGACATTGTCTTGTTTCCAGGCATCACCAGACCGACAGTTGCCTTGTTCCCGGGCATCACCCTGTCGACATTGCCTTGCTGCTAGGTCGACCGATTTTTTCGTCGGTTGACCGACGCGCGAGGTTCCTTACCGGGTGCTGTCGGGCAGTGATCGAGGTTTCTCGTCCGCGCGAGGTTACTTACCTGGTTTTCCCGATAGTGTGACCGAGTTTTCTCGTGCGCATTAGGTTCTCTCCCGGTAGCATGACCGAGTTTTCTCGGTAGCGTCAGGTTCCTTCCCGGTACTGGGCGTCGGTCGACCGACGTCGGCCGACCGACATTGCCTCGCTATTTTTCGTCGGCCGACCGACTTTGCCTTGGTTTTATGCATCACCCTAAATAATTGTTGGGTGGTTTGGGTATTACCTTGGCAACATGGGTCGAGTTTTCT
>CASBWL010000453.1:367500-370000 GCA_949130495.1 Sambucus nigra
CAAGAGCTTTCACTCCGACACATCCCAAGAACCCACCCTCCCGCGCCGGTAATCCAACGTGTTCTAGATTCCTCTAATCGAGACATGCGCGCAGAACAAAGTACCTCTACATGCCACGTTCTTCGTTCACTAGAACACAAGGGATTACAAGGTGGGAGGATGGACAGGCAAGCGAGGAGCAACACTTGCCTGATGCCCATGCATCATTCTGAGGGACATGACAAGGGAGATCGCCCGGTCATTTCTACCCCAGAGTGATTAGAACATGTAATCTCAGATCACATGAACGTATCTCACCCCAAAGCAATTAGAACGTTAAATCTCCCCCATCCTTTCGGGGGGATGCCAGGACATCGCATCTCCCCACGAGGGTAATCACACAGTCGGATAACCATCCCATCTTCGTGATTCCGAAGCTTCACGAAGATCGAATGCAAATCCCACTGTGTGATTTCCCCCGTATTCCTGGGAACGCCTAGGCGCTCGTTCCCCGACCCTTCCCGAAGGAAGGGGAGGTTGGCTAGGAACATCACCCCCCTCTATATAACATCTTAACAAAAATTCCAAAGTGGTAGCAGTAGACATGAACTGCGATAAGTTCGAAAAATTTCCTTGCACTGGGAAAGGTCACCCAACGTCAGGCATCGCGTGAGGTTGTATGCCTGTTTTCCAAGCATTACCTCGACGACATTGTCTTGGTTCACTGGTATCGGTGGGCATCACGTGAGGTTCGGTTATTTTTCGGCATCACCCGACCGAAATTGCCTGGTTTATGCACGACCTGACCGACTTTGCCTATATATTTTGGGAGTCACCTGGACGTGCATGGGAATAGATCGACCAATTTCTTGGGTCGCTTAGGCATCACCTTTAATGTATTTCATTGTTGCTAGGCATCGCGTGAGGTTGTATCCTTATCGTGTCGGGACTTTTGTGGGTGCCAACCTGCATCTTGGGTTGGGCATCCCAGGTTGGCGCCACTATTTCTTTCGACATTGGGTTGCCTTGCCATGATACCCAATCGGGTTCCAACTTGCATGGGCATTCAGGCAACATTTGGGCACATTTTCGACGTGCGCTCAAAACGGTCGACCGACGTGCCGTGTCGGTCGGCCGACAGCATGTTTCGCTTTTGGCGACCCCTTGTATCGGGCATATCTAGGGACGTTGCCTTGTTTCTAGGCATCATTCAAATGACTTTCAGGCAACATCTGTGCACAGTTCCGTTCTGCACTGAAAACGGTCAGCCGGTGTGCCACGCCGGTCGGTCGACTTTTGGTGACCCATTCTCTATCGGACATTTCTAGGAACATTTGGCCATTGGGTACCTTGCCTAGGTGTTCCATGTTTGCTCGAATGACTTTCATCAGGCAACATTTGGGCACCGTTTTCATTATGCGCTGGAAACGGTCGACCGACGTGCCGTGTCGGTCGGCCGACGATCGGGCGACTTTCGGTGACCCCTAGTATCGGGCATATCTAGGGACCTCAGTTACTTGCGGACGTTGCCTTGTATGTAGTCATCATTGGAATGACTTTCAGGCAACATTTGGACAACGTTTTCGTTCTGCCCTGGAAACGGTCGACCGACGTTTTTTGTCGGTCGGCCGACGGTCGGGCAGCTCTTGGCGACCCTTTTTTCGGGACTTTTTTGGGTCATCGGGGCTTAGTGGACTTGTTTTGGGGTGTTTTTATGCATCGGTCATGCGTCGGTAGCGGTCATCGGTCATGCTAAAAAATTCGAACCTCTGCTGCTCTGGACTCACCCCCCCTCATATAACATCTTAACGAAATTTTCAAAGTGGTAGCAGTAGACATCAACTGCAATAAGATGAGTACTCGGGTATTCCCTTTGCCAAAGTTTGAGGGCGTCCATGGGAAGTCATAATATGTTGTTGGGAAGGTCTGGGAAGCTTGCCTAGGCATTTGGAAAAACTTTGAAAAAAAATGTCGGTCGACCGATTTTTTCGTCGGTCGACCGACGCGCGAGGTTCCTTACCGGGTGCTGCCGGGCTGTGATCGAGGTTTCCCGTGCGCGCGAGGTTCCTTACCGGGTTCTCTCGGTATCGTGATCGAGTTTTTCGTCGGTTGACCGACGCGCGAGGTTCCTTACCTGGTTTTCCAGGTAGCGTGACCGAGTTTTCTCGGTAGCCCGAGGTTCCTCTCCGGGTTTTCCCGGTAGCGTGACCGAGTTTTCTCGGTAGCCTGAGGTTCCTCTCCGGGTTTTCCCGGTAGCGTGACCGAGTTTTCTCGGTAGCGTGAGGTTCCTTCCCGGTACTGTTTTTCGTCGGTCGACCGACATTGTCCTGCTATTTTTGGTCGGCCGACCGACTTTGCCCATTTTGGGCCGACATTGCCTTGGTTCTATGCATCACCCTAAATACTTGTTGGGTGGTTTGGGTATTACCTTGGCAACATGGGTCGATTTTTCTCGTGCACGCGAGGTTCCTTCCTCGGATGGATTTCCTTGTTGGGCGCCGGTCGACCGACTGTATCGTCG
>CASBWL010000453.1:390000-392500 GCA_949130495.1 Sambucus nigra
TAGGCATCACCTTTAATGTATTTCATTGTTGCTAGGCATCGCGTGAGGTTGTATCCTTATCGTGTCGGGACTTTTGTGGGTGCCAACCTGCATCTTGGGTTGGGCATCCCAGGTTGGCGCCACTATTTCTTTCGACATTGGGTTGCCTTGCCATGATACCCAATCGGGTTCCAACTTGCATGGGCATTCAGGCAACATTTGGGCACATTTTCGACGTGCGCTCAAAACGGTCGACCGACGTGCCGTGTCGGTCGGCCGACAGCATGTTTCGCTTTTGGCGACCCCTTGTATCGGGCATATCTAGGGACGTTGCCTTGTTTCTAGGCATCATTCAAATGACTTTCAGGCAACATCTGTGCACAGTTCCGTTCTGCACTGAAAACGGTCAGCCGGTGTGCCACGCCGGTCGGTCGACTTTTGGTGACCCATTCTCTATCGGACATTTCTAGGAACATTTGGCCATTGGGTACCTTGCCTAGGTGTTCCATGTTTGCTCGAATGACTTTCATCAGGCAACATTTGGGCACCGTTTTCATTATGCGCTGGAAACGGTCGACCGACGTGCCGTGTCGGTCGGCCGACGATCGGGCGACTTTCGGTGACCCCTAGTATCGGGCATATCTAGGGACCTCAGTTACTTGCGGACGTTGCCTTGTATGTAGTCATCATTGGAATGACTTTCAGGCAACATTTGGACAACGTTTTCGTTCTGCCCTGGAAACGGTCGACCGACGTTTTTTGTCGGTCGGCCGACGGTCGGGCAGCTCTTGGCGACCCTTTTTTCGGGACTTTTTTGGGTCATCGGGGCTTAGTGGACTTGTTTTGGGGTGTTTTTATGCATCGGTCATGCGTCGGTAGCGGTCATCGGTCATGCTAAAAAATTCGAACCTCTGCTGCTCTGGACTCACCCCCCCTCATATAACATCTTAACGAAATTTTCAAAGTGGTAGCAGTAGACATCAACTGCAATAAGATGAGTACTCGGGTATTCCCTTTGCCAAAGTTTGAGGGCGTCCATGGGAAGTCATAATATGTTGTTGGGAAGGTCTGGGAAGCTTGCCTAGGCATTTGGAAAAACTTTGAAAAAAAATGTCGGTCGACCGATTTTTTCGTCGGTCGACCGACGCGCGAGGTTCCTTACCGGGTGCTGCCGGGCTGTGATCGAGGTTTCCCGTGCGCGCGAGGTTCCTTACCGGGTTCTCTCGGTATCGTGATCGAGTTTTTCGTCGGTTGACCGACGCGCGAGGTTCCTTACCTGGTTTTCCAGGTAGCGTGACCGAGTTTTCTCGGTAGCCCGAGGTTCCTCTCCGGGTTTTCCCGGTAGCGTGACCGAGTTTTCTCGGTAGCCTGAGGTTCCTCTCCGGGTTTTCCCGGTAGCGTGACCGAGTTTTCTCGGTAGCGTGAGGTTCCTTCCCGGTACTGTTTTTCGTCGGTCGACCGACATTGTCCTGCTATTTTTGGTCGGCCGACCGACTTTGCCCATTTTGGGCCGACATTGCCTTGGTTCTATGCATCACCCTAAATACTTGTTGGGTGGTTTGGGTATTACCTTGGCAACATGGGTCGAGTTTTCTCGTGCACGCGAGGTTCCTTCCTCGGATGGATTTCCTTGTTGGGCGCCGGTCGACCGACTGTATCGTCGGCTGAACGACATTGCCTTGCATCGGGCGACCGACTTTGCCCATTTTTGGGCATCACCCAAATGACTTTACCTTATTTCTAGGCATCATCCGACCGACATTGCTTGTTTCTAGGCATAACTCGACCGACCTTGCCTTGTTTCTGGGCATCGTCCGACCGAAAAATTCCTTGTTTCTAGGCATCACCCGAGAGCACGAGGTTCACTCGCAGGAGCGCGCCTAGTTGTCTCGTGCGGGTGACGTTCCTTACTTGAATGTATTTCCTTGTTGGGCGTCGGTCGACCGACATTGCCTTGCATCGGCGGACCGACTTTGCCCATTTTTGGGTATCACCTTGTTGCTAGGCATCGCCTTGTTGGGTATCACTTTGCCCATTTCGAGGCATCACCTTGCCGACATTGTCTTGTTTCCAGGCATCACCAGACCGACAGTTGCCTTGTTCCCGGGCATCACCCTGTCGACATTGCCTTGCTGCTAGGTCGACCGATTTTTTCGTCGGTTGACCGACGCGCGAGGTTCCTTACCGGGTGCTGTCGGGCAGTGATCGAGGTTTCTCGTCCGCGCGAGGTTACTTACCTGGTTTTCCCGATAGTGTGACCGAGTTTTCTCGTGCGCATTAGGTTCTCTCCCGGTAGCATGACCGAGTTTTCTCGGTAGCGTCAGGTTCCTTCCCGGTACTGGGCGTCGGTCGACCGACGTCGGCCGACCGACATTGCCTCGCTATTTTTCGTCGGCCGACCGACTTTGCCTTGGTTTTATGCATCACCCTAAATAATTGTTGGGTGGTTTGGGTATTACCTTGGCAACATGGGTCGAGTTTTCTCGGTAGCGTGAGGTTCCTTCCCGGTACTGGGCGTCGG
>CASBWL010000453.1:400000-402500 GCA_949130495.1 Sambucus nigra
CTCCCGCGCCGGTAATCCAACGTGTTCTAGATTCCTCTAATCGAGACATGCGCGCAGAACAAAGTACCTCTACATGCCACGTTCTTCGTTCACTAGAACACAAGGGATTACAAAGTGGGAGGATGGACAGGCAAGCGAGGAGCAACACTTGCCTGATGCCCATGCATCATTCTGAGGGACATGACAAGGGAGATCGCCCGGTCATTTCTACCCCAGAGTGATTAGAACATGTAATCTCAGATCACATGAACGTATCTCACCCCAAAGCAATTAGAACGTTAAATCTCCCCCATCCTTTCGGGGGGATGCCAGGACATCGCATCTCCCCACGAGGGTAATCACACAGTCGGATAACCATCCCATCTTCGTGATTCCGAAGCTTCACGAAGATCGAATGCAAATCCCACTGTGTGATTTCCCCCGTATTCCTGGGAACGCCTAGGCGCTCGTTCCCCGACCCTTCCCGAAGGAAGGGGAGGTTGGCTAGGAACATCACCCCCCTCTATATAACATCTTAACAAAAATTCCAAAGTGGTAGCAGTAGACATGAACTGCGATAAGTTCGAAAAATTTCCTTGCACTGGGAAAGGTCACCCAACGTCAGGCATCGCGTGAGGTTGTATGCCTGTTTTCCAAGCATTACCTCGACGACATTGTCTTGGTTCACTGGTATCGGTGGGCATCACGTGAGGTTCGGTTATTTTTCGGCATCACCCGACCGAAATTGCCTGGTTTATGCACGACCTGACCGACTTTGCCTATATATTTTGGGAGTCACCTGGACGTGCATGGGAATAGATCGACCAATTTCTTGGGTCGCTTAGGCATCACCTTTAATGTATTTCATTGTTGCTAGGCATCGCGTGAGGTTGTATCCTTATCGTGTCGGGACTTTTGTGGGTGCCAACCTGCATCTTGGGTTGGGCATCCCAGGTTGGCGCCACTATTTCTTTCGACATTGGGTTGCCTTGCCATGATACCCAATCGGGTTCCAACTTGCATGGGCATTCAGGCAACATTTGGGCACATTTTCGACGTGCGCTCAAAACGGTCGACCGACGTGCCGTGTCGGTCGGCCGACAGCATGTTTCGCTTTTGGCGACCCCTTGTATCGGGCATATCTAGGGACGTTGCCTTGTTTCTAGGCATCATTCAAATGACTTTCAGGCAACATCTGTGCACAGTTCCGTTCTGCACTGAAAACGGTCAGCCGGTGTGCCACGCCGGTCGGTCGACTTTTGGTGACCCATTCTCTATCGGACATTTCTAGGAACATTTGGCCATTGGGTACCTTGCCTAGGTGTTCCATGTTTGCTCGAATGACTTTCATCAGGCAACATTTGGGCACCGTTTTCATTATGCGCTGGAAACGGTCGACCGACGTGCCGTGTCGGTCGGCCGACGATCGGGCGACTTTCGGTGACCCCTAGTATCGGGCATATCTAGGGACCTCAGTTACTTGCGGACGTTGCCTTGTATGTAGTCATCATTGGAATGACTTTCAGGCAACATTTGGACAACGTTTTCGTTCTGCCCTGGAAACGGTCGACCGACGTTTTTTGTCGGTCGGCCGACGGTCGGGCAGCTCTTGGCGACCCTTTTTTCGGGACTTTTTTGGGTCATCGGGGCTTAGTGGACTTGTTTTGGGGTGTTTTTATGCATCGGTCATGCGTCGGTAGCGGTCATCGGTCATGCTAAAAAATTCGAACCTCTGCTGCTCTGGACTCACCCCCCCTCATATAACATCTTAACGAAATTTTCAAAGTGGTAGCAGTAGACATCAACTGCAATAAGATGAGTACTCGGGTATTCCCTTTGCCAAAGTTTGAGGGCGTCCATGGGAAGTCATAATATGTTGTTGGGAAGGTCTGGGAAGCTTGCCTAGGCATTTGGAAAAACTTTGAAAAAAAATGTCGGTCGACCGATTTTTTCGTCGGTCGACCGACGCGCGAGGTTCCTTACCGGGTGCTGCCGGGCTGTGATCGAGGTTTCCCGTGCGCGCGAGGTTCCTTACCGGGTTCTCTCGGTATCGTGATCGAGTTTTTCGTCGGTTGACCGACGCGCGAGGTTCCTTACCTGGTTTTCCAGGTAGCGTGACCGAGTTTTCTCGGTAGCCCGAGGTTCCTCTCCGGGTTTTCCCGGTAGCGTGACCGAGTTTTCTCGGTAGCCTGAGGTTCCTCTCCGGGTTTTCCCGGTAGCGTGACCGAGTTTTCTCGGTAGCGTGAGGTTCCTTCCCGGTACTGTTTTTCGTCGGTCGACCGACATTGTCCTGCTATTTTTGGTCGGCCGACCGACTTTGCCCATTTTGGGCCGACATTGCCTTGGTTCTATGCATCACCCTAAATACTTGTTGGGTGGTTTGGGTATTACCTTGGCAACATGGGTCGAGTTTTCTCGTGCACGCGAGGTTCCTTCCTCGGATGGATTTCCTTGTTGGGCGCCGGTCGACCGACTGTATCGTCGGCTGAACGACATTGCCTTGCATCGGGCGACCGACTTT
>CASBWL010000453.1:422500-425000 GCA_949130495.1 Sambucus nigra
GCATCGCGTGAGGTTGTATCCTTATCGTGTCGGGACTTTTGTGGGTGCCAACCTGCATCTTGGGTTGGGCATCCCAGGTTGGCGCCACTATTTCTTTCGACATTGGGTTGCCTTGCCATGATACCCAATCGGGTTCCAACTTGCATGGGCATTCAGGCAACATTTGGGCACATTTTCGACGTGCGCTCAAAACGGTCGACCGACGTGCCGTGTCGGTCGGCCGACAGCATGTTTCGCTTTTGGCGACCCCTTGTATCGGGCATATCTAGGGACGTTGCCTTGTTTCTAGGCATCATTCAAATGACTTTCAGGCAACATCTGTGCACAGTTCCGTTCTGCACTGAAAACGGTCAGCCGGTGTGCCACGCCGGTCGGTCGACTTTTGGTGACCCATTCTCTATCGGACATTTCTAGGAACATTTGGCCATTGGGTACCTTGCCTAGGTGTTCCATGTTTGCTCGAATGACTTTCATCAGGCAACATTTGGGCACCGTTTTCATTATGCGCTGGAAACGGTCGACCGACGTGCCGTGTCGGTCGGCCGACGATCGGGCGACTTTCGGTGACCCCTAGTATCGGGCATATCTAGGGACCTCAGTTACTTGCGGACGTTGCCTTGTATGTAGTCATCATTGGAATGACTTTCAGGCAACATTTGGACAACGTTTTCGTTCTGCCCTGGAAACGGTCGACCGACGTTTTTTGTCGGTCGGCCGACGGTCGGGCAGCTCTTGGCGACCCTTTTTTCGGGACTTTTTTGGGTCATCGGGGCTTAGTGGACTTGTTTTGGGGTGTTTTTATGCATCGGTCATGCGTCGGTAGCGGTCATCGGTCATGCTAAAAAATTCGAACCTCTGCTGCTCTGGACTCACCCCCCCTCATATAACATCTTAACGAAATTTTCAAAGTGGTAGCAGTAGACATCATCTGCAATAAGATGAGTACTCGGGTATTCCCTTTGCCAAAGTTTGAGGGCGTCCATGGGAAGTCATAATATGTTGTTGGGAAGGTCTGGGAAGCTTGCCTAGGCATTTGGAAAAACTTTGAAAAAAAATGTCGGTCGACCGATTTTTTCGTCGGTCGACCGACGCGCGAGGTTCCTTACCGGGTGCTGCCGGGCTGTGATCGAGGTTTCCCGTGCGCGCGAGGTTCCTTACCGGGTTCTCTCGGTATCGTGATCGAGTTTTTCGTCGGTTGACCGACGCGCGAGGTTCCTTACCTGGTTTTCCAGGTAGCGTGACCGAGTTTTCTCGGTAGCCCGAGGTTCCTCTCCGGGTTTTCCCGGTAGCGTGACCGAGTTTTCTCGGTAGCCTGAGGTTCCTCTCCGGGTTTTCCCGGTAGCGTGACCGAGTTTTCTCGGTAGCGTGAGGTTCCTTCCCGGTACTGTTTTTCGTCGGTCGACCGACATTGTCCTGCTATTTTTGGTCGGCCGACCGACTTTGCCCATTTTGGGCCGACATTGCCTTGGTTCTATGCATCACCCTAAATACTT
The DNA here is from genome assembly GCA_949130495.1 of Sambucus nigra. NCBI lineage: Eukaryota > Viridiplantae > Streptophyta > Magnoliopsida > Dipsacales > Adoxaceae > Sambucus > Sambucus nigra. The sequence goes on from CASBWL010000453.1 coordinate 423,994, forward strand.
GTTGGGTGGTTTGGGTATTACCTTGGCAACATGGGTCGAGTTTTCTCGTGCACGCGAGGTTCCTTCCTCGGATGGATTTCCTTGTTGGGCGCCGGTCGACCGACTGTATCGTCGGCTGAACGACATTGCCTTGCATCGGGCGACCGACTTTGCCCATTTTTGGGCATCACCCAAATGACTTTACCTTATTTCTAGGCATCATCCGACCGACATTGCTTGTTTCTAGGCATAACTCGACCGACCTTGCCTTGTTTCTGGGCATCGTCCGACCGAAAAATTCCTTATTTCTAGGCATCACCCGAGAGCACGAGGTTCACTCGCAGGAGCGCGCCTAGTTGTCTCGTGCGGGTGACGTTCCTTACTTGAATGTATTTCCTTGTTGGGCGTCGGTCGACCGACATTGCCTTGCATCGGCGGACCGACTTTGCCCATTTTTGGGTATCACCTTGTTGCTAGGCATCGCCTTGTTGGGTATCACTTTGCCCATTTCGAGGCATCACCTTGCCGACATTGTCTTGTTTCCAGGCATCACCAGACCGACAGTTGCCTTGTTCCCGGGCATCACCCTGTCGACATTGCCTTGCTGCTAGGTCGACCGATTTTTTCGTCGGTTGACCGACGCGCGAGGTTCCTTACCGGGTGCTGTCGGGCAGTGATCGAGGTTTCTCGTCCGCGCGAGGTTACTTACCTGGTTTTCCCGATAGTGTGACCGAGTTTTCTCGTGCGCATTAGGTTCTCTCCCGGTAGCATGACCGAGTTTTCTCGGTAGCGTCAGGTTCCTTCCCGGTACTGGGCGTCGGTCGACCGACGTCGGCCGACCGACATTGCCTCGCTATTTTTCGTCGGCCGACCGACTTTGCCTTGGTTTTATGCATCACCCTAAATAATTGTTGGGTGGTTTGGGTATTACCTTGGCAACATGGGTCGAGTTTTCTCGGTAGCGTGAGGTTCCTTCCCGGTACTGGGCGTCGGTCGATCGACGTCGGTCGACCGACATTGCCTCGTTT
>CASBWL010000453.1:432500-435000 GCA_949130495.1 Sambucus nigra
TCTAATCGAGACATGCGCGCAGAACAAAGTACCTCTACATGCCACGTTCTTCGTTCACTAGAACACAAGGGATTACAAGGTGGGAGGATGGACAGGCAAGCGAGGAGCAACACTTGCCTGATGCCCATGCATCATTCTGAGGGACATGACAAGGGAGATCGCCCGGTCATTTCTACCCCAGAGTGATTAGAACATGTAATCTCAGATCACATGAACGTATCTCACCCCAAAGCAATTAGAACGTTAAATCTCCCCCATCCTTTCGGGGGGATGCCAGGACATCGCATCTCCCCACGAGGGTAATCACACAGTCGGATAACCATCCCATCTTCGTGATTCCGAAGCTTCACGAAGATCGAATGCAAATCCCACTGTGTGATTTCCCCCGTATTCCTGGGAACGCCTAGGCGCTCGTTCCCCGACCCTTCCCGAAGGAAGGGGAGGTTGGCTAGGAACATCACCCCCCTCTATATAACATCTTAACAAAAATTCCAAAGTGGTAGCAGTAGACATGAACTGCGATAAGTTCGAAAAATTTCCTTGCACTGGGAAAGGTCACCCAACGTCAGGCATCGCGTGAGGTTGTATGCCTGTTTTCCAAGCATTACCTCGACGACATTGTCTTGGTTCACTGGTATCGGTGGGCATCACGTGAGGTTCGGTTATTTTTCGGCATCACCCGACCGAAATTGCCTGGTTTATGCACGACCTGACCGACTTTGCCTATATATTTTGGGAGTCACCTGGACGTGCATGGGAATAGATCGACCAATTTCTTGGGTCGCTTAGGCATCACCTTTAATGTATTTCATTGTTGCTAGGCATCGCGTGAGGTTGTATCCTTATCGTGTCGGGACTTTTGTGGGTGCCAACCTGCATCTTGGGTTGGGCATCCCAGGTTGGCGCCACTATTTCTTTCGACATTGGGTTGCCTTGCCATGATACCCAATCGGGTTCCAACTTGCATGGGCATTCAGGCAACATTTGGGCACATTTTCGACGTGCGCTCAAAACGGTCGACCGACGTGCCGTGTCGGTCGGCCGACAGCATGTTTCGCTTTTGGCGACCCCTTGTATCGGGCATATCTAGGGACGTTGCCTTGTTTCTAGGCATCATTCAAATGACTTTCAGGCAACATCTGTGCACAGTTCCGTTCTGCACTGAAAACGGTCAGCCGGTGTGCCACGCCGGTCGGTCGACTTTTGGTGACCCATTCTCTATCGGACATTTCTAGGAACATTTGGCCATTGGGTACCTTGCCTAGGTGTTCCATGTTTGCTCGAATGACTTTCATCAGGCAACATTTGGGCACCGTTTTCATTATGCGCTGGAAACGGTCGACCGACGTGCCGTGTCGGTCGGCCGACGATCGGGCGACTTTCGGTGACCCCTAGTATCGGGCATATCTAGGGACCTCAGTTACTTGCGGACGTTGCCTTGTATGTAGTCATCATTGGAATGACTTTCAGGCAACATTTGGACAACGTTTTCGTTCTGCCCTGGAAACGGTCGACCGACGTTTTTTGTCGGTCGGCCGACGGTCGGGCAGCTCTTGGCGACCCTTTTTTCGGGACTTTTTTGGGTCATCGGGGCTTAGTGGACTTGTTTTGGGGTGTTTTTATGCATCGGTCATGCGTCGGTAGCGGTCATCGGTCATGCTAAAAAATTCGAACCTCTGCTGCTCTGGACTCACCCCCCCTCATATAACATCTTAACGAAATTTTCAAAGTGGTAGCAGTAGACATCAACTGCAATAAGATGAGTACTCGGGTATTCCCTTTGCCAAAGTTTGAGGGCGTCCATGGGAAGTCATAATATGTTGTTGGGAAGGTCTGGGAAGCTTGCCTAGGCATTTGGAAAAACTTTGAAAAAAAATGTCGGTCGACCGATTTTTTCGTCGGTCGACCGACGCGCGAGGTTCCTTACCGGGTGCTGCCGGGCTGTGATCGAGGTTTCCCGTGCGCGCGAGGTTCCTTACCGGGTTCTCTCGGTATCGTGATCGAGTTTTTCGTCGGTTGACCGACGCGCGAGGTTCCTTACCTGGTTTTCCAGGTAGCGTGACCGAGTTTTCTCGGTAGCCCGAGGTTCCTCTCCGGGTTTTCCCGGTAGCGTGACCGAGTTTTCTCGGTAGCCTGAGGTTCCTCTCCGGGTTTTCCCGGTAGCGTGACCGAGTTTTCTCGGTAGCGTGAGGTTCCTTCCCGGTACTGTTTTTCGTCGGTCGACCGACATTGTCCTGCTATTTTTGGTCGGCCGACCGACTTTGCCCATTTTGGGCCGACATTGCCTTGGTTCTATGCATCACCCTAAATACTTGTTGGGTGGTTTGGGTATTACCTTGGCAACATGGGTCGAGTTTTCTCGTGCACGCGAGGTTCCTTCCTCGGATGGATTTCCTTGTTGGGCGCCGGTCGACCGACTGTATCGTCGGCTGAACGACATTGCCTTGCATCGGGCGACCGACTTTGCCCATTTTTGGGCATCACCCAAATGACTTTACCT
>CASBWL010000453.1:465000-467500 GCA_949130495.1 Sambucus nigra
CATGCCACGTTCTTCGTTCACTAGAACACAAGGGATTACAAGGTGGGAGGATGGACAGGCAAGCGAGGAGCAACACTTGCCTGATGCCCATGCATCATTCTGAGGGACATGACAAGGGAGATCGCCCGGTCATTTCTACCCCAGAGTGATTAGAACATGTAATCTCAGATCACATGAACGTATCTCACCCCAAAGCAATTAGAACGTTAAATCTCCCCCATCCTTTCGGGGGGATGCCAGGACATCGCATCTCCCCACGAGGGTAATCACACAGTCGGATAACCATCCCATCTTCGTGATTCCGAAGCTTCACGAAGATCGAATGCAAATCCCACTGTGTGATTTCCCCCGTATTCCTGGGAACGCCTAGGCGCTCGTTCCCCGACCCTTCCCGAAGGAAGGGGAGGTTGGCTAGGAACATCACCCCCCTCTATATAACATATTAACAAAAATTCCAAAGTGGTAGCAGTAGACATGAACTGCGATAAGTTCGAAAAATTTCCTTGCACTGGGAAAGGTCACCCAACGTCAGGCATCGCGTGAGGTTGTATGCCTGTTTTCCAAGCATTACCTCGACGACATTGTCTTGGTTCACTGGTATCGGTGGGCATCACGTGAGGTTCGGTTATTTTTCGGCATCACCCGACCGAAATTGCCTGGTTTATGCACGACCTGACCGACTTTGCCTATATATTTTGGGAGTCACCTGGACGTGCATGGGAATAGATCGACCAATTTCTTGGGTCGCTTAGGCATCACCTTTAATGTATTTCATTGTTGCTAGGCATCGCGTGAGGTTGTATCCTTATCGTGTCGGGACTTTTGTGGGTGCCAACCTGCATCTTGGGTTGGGCATCCCAGGTTGGCGCCACTATTTCTTTCGACATTGGGTTGCCTTGCCATGATACCCAATCGGGTTCCAACTTGCATGGGCATTCAGGCAACATTTGGGCACATTTTCGACGTGCGCTCAAAACGGTCGACCGACGTGCCGTGTCGGTCGGCCGACAGCATGTTTCGCTTTTGGCGACCCCTTGTATCGGGCATATCTAGGGACGTTGCCTTGTTTCTAGGCATCATTCAAATGACTTTCAGGCAACATCTGTGCACAGTTCCGTTCTGCACTGAAAACGGTCAGCCGGTGTGCCACGCCGGTCGGTCGACTTTTGGTGACCCATTCTCTATCGGACATTTCTAGGAACATTTGGCCATTGGGTACCTTGCCTAGGTGTTCCATGTTTGCTCGAATGACTTTCATCAGGCAACATTTGGGCACCGTTTTCATTATGCGCTGGAAACGGTCGACCGACGTGCCGTGTCGGTCGGCCGACGATCGGGCGACTTTCGGTGACCCCTAGTATCGGGCATATCTAGGGACCTCAGTTACTTGCGGACGTTGCCTTGTATGTAGTCATCATTGGAATGACTTTCAGGCAACATTTGGACAACGTTTTCGTTCTGCCCTGGAAACGGTCGACCGACGTTTTTTGTCGGTCGGCCGACGGTCGGGCAGCTCTTGGCGACCCTTTTTTCGGGACTTTTTTGGGTCATCGGGGCTTAGTGGACTTGTTTTGGGGTGTTTTTATGCATCGGTCATGCGTCGGTAGCGGTCATCGGTCATGCTAAAAAATTCGAACCTCTGCTGCTCTGGACTCACCCCCCCTCATATAACATCTTAACGAAATTTTCAAAGTGGTAGCAGTAGACATCAACTGCAATAAGATGAGTACTCGGGTATTCCCTTTGCCAAAGTTTGAGGGCGTCCATGGGAAGTCATAATATGTTGTTGGGAAGGTCTGGGAAGCTTGCCTAGGCATTTGGAAAAACTTTGAAAAAAAATGTCGGTCGACCGATTTTTTCGTCGGTCGACCGACGCGCGAGGTTCCTTACCGGGTGCTGCCGGGCTGTGATCGAGGTTTCCCGTGCGCGCGAGGTTCCTTACCGGGTTCTCTCGGTATCGTGATCGAGTTTTTCGTCGGTTGACCGACGCGCGAGGTTCCTTACCTGGTTTTCCAGGTAGCGTGACCGAGTTTTCTCGGTAGCCCGAGGTTCCTCTCCGGGTTTTCCCGGTAGCGTGACCGAGTTTTCTCGGTAGCCTGAGGTTCCTCTCCGGGTTTTCCCGGTAGCGTGACCGAGTTTTCTCGGTAGCGTGAGGTTCCTTCCCGGTACTGTTTTTCGTCGGTCGACCGACATTGTCCTGCTATTTTTGGTCGGCCGACCGACTTTGCCCATTTTGGGCCGACATTGCCTTGGTTCTATGCATCACCCTAAATACTTGTTGGGTGGTTTGGGTATTACCTTGGCAACATGGGTCGAGTTTTCTCGTGCACGCGAGGTTCCTTCCTCGGATGGATTTCCTTGTTGGGCGCCGGTCGACCGACTGTATCGTCGGCTGAACGACATTGCCTTGCATCGGGCGACCGACTTTGCCCATTTTTGGGCATCACCCAAATGACTTTACCTTATTTCTAGGCATCATCCGACCGACATTGCTTGTTTC
>CASBWL010000453.1:487500-490000 GCA_949130495.1 Sambucus nigra
TCGGGTTCCAACTTGCATGGGCATTCAGGCAACATTTGGGCACATTTTCGACGTGCGCTCAAAACGGTCGACCGACGTGCCGTGTCGGTCGGCCGACAGCATGTTTCGCTTTTGGCGACCCCTTGTATCGGGCATATCTAGGGACGTTGCCTTGTTTCTAGGCATCATTCAAATGACTTTCAGGCAACATCTGTGCACAGTTCCGTTCTGCACTGAAAACGGTCAGCCGGTGTGCCACGCCGGTCGGTCGACTTTTGGTGACCCATTCTCTATCGGACATTTCTAGGAACATTTGGCCATTGGGTACCTTGCCTAGGTGTTCCATGTTTGCTCGAATGACTTTCATCAGGCAACATTTGGGCACCGTTTTCATTATGCGCTGGAAACGGTCGACCGACGTGCCGTGTCGGTCGGCCGACGATCGGGCGACTTTCGGTGACCCCTAGTATCGGGCATATCTAGGGACCTCAGTTACTTGCGGACGTTGCCTTGTATGTAGTCATCATTGGAATGACTTTCAGGCAACATTTGGACAACGTTTTCGTTCTGCCCTGGAAACGGTCGACCGACGTTTTTTGTCGGTCGGCCGACGGTCGGGCAGCTCTTGGCGACCCTTTTTTCGGGACTTTTTTGGGTCATCGGGGCTTAGTGGACTTGTTTTGGGGTGTTTTTATGCATCGGTCATGCGTCGGTAGCGGTCATCGGTCATGCTAAAAAATTCGAACCTCTGCTGCTCTGGACTCACCCCCCCTCATATAACATCTTAACGAAATTTTCAAAGTGGTAGCAGTAGACATCAACTGCAATAAGATGAGTACTCGGGTATTCCCTTTGCCAAAGTTTGAGGGCGTCCATGGGAAGTCATAATATGTTGTTGGGAAGGTCTGGGAAGCTTGCCTAGGCATTTGGAAAAACTTTGAAAAAAAATGTCGGTCGACCGATTTTTTCGTCGGTCGACCGACGCGCGAGGTTCCTTACCGGGTGCTGCCGGGCTGTGATCGAGGTTTCCCGTGCGCGCGAGGTTCCTTACCGGGTTCTCTCGGTATCGTGATCGAGTTTTTCGTCGGTTGACCGACGCGCGAGGTTCCTTACCTGGTTTTCCAGGTAGCGTGACCGAGTTTTCTCGGTAGCCCGAGGTTCCTCTCCGGGTTTTCCCGGTAGCGTGACCGAGTTTTCTCGGTAGCCTGAGGTTCCTCTCCGGGTTTTCCCGGTAGCGTGACCGAGTTTTCTCGGTAGCGTGAGGTTCCTTCCCGGTACTGTTTTTCGTCGGTCGACCGACATTGTCCTGCTATTTTTGGTCGGCCGACCGACTTTGCCCATTTTGGGCCGACATTGCCTTGGTTCTATGCATCACCCTAAATACTTGTTGGGTGGTTTGGGTATTACCTTGGCAACATGGGTCGAGTTTTCTCGTGCACGCGAGGTTCCTTCCTCGGATGGATTTCCTTGTTGGGCGCCGGTCGACCGACTGTATCGTCGGCTGAACGACATTGCCTTGCATCGGGCGACCGACTTTGCCCATTTTTGGGCATCACCCAAATGACTTTACCTTATTTCTAGGCATCATCCGACCGACATTGCTTGTTTCTAGGCATAACTCGACCGACCTTGCCTTGTTTCTGGGCATCGTCCGACCGAAAAATTCCTTGTTTCTAGGCATCACCCGAGAGCACGAGGTTCACTCGCAGGAGCGCGCCTAGTTGTCTCGTGCGGGTGACGTTCCTTACTTGAATGTATTTCCTTGTTGGGCGTCGGTCGACCGACATTGCCTTGCATCGGCGGACCGACTTTGCCCATTTTTGGGTATCACCTTGTTGCTAGGCATCGCCTTGTTGGGTATCACTTTGCCCATTTCGAGGCATCACCTTGCCGACATTGTCTTGTTTCCAGGCATCACCAGACCGACAGTTGCCTTGTTCCCGGGCATCACCCTGTCGACATTGCCTTGCTGCTAGGTCGACCGATTTTTTCGTCGGTTGACCGACGCGCGAGGTTCCTTACCGGGTGCTGTCGGGCAGTGATCGAGGTTTCTCGTCCGCGCGAGGTTACTTACCTGGTTTTCCCGATAGTGTGACCGAGTTTTCTCGTGCGCATTAGGTTCTCTCCCGGTAGCATGACCGAGTTTTCTCGGTAGCGTCAGGTTCCTTCCCGGTACTGGGCGTCGGTCGACCGACGTCGGCCGACCGACATTGCCTCGCTATTTTTCGTCGGCCGACCGACTTTGCCTTGGTTTTATGCATCACCCTAAATAATTGTTGGGTGGTTTGGGTATTACCTTGGCAACATGGGTCGAGTTTTCTCGGTAGCGTGAGGTTCCTTCCCGGTACTGGGCGTCGGTCGATCGACGTCGGTCGACCGACATTGCCTCGTTTTTCGTCGGCCGACCGACTTTGCCCATTTTGAGCCGACTTTGCCTTGGTTCTATGCATCACCCTAAATACTTGTTGGGTGGTTTGGGTATTACCTTGGCAACATGGGTCGAGTTTTCTCGGTAGCGTGA
>CASBWL010000453.1:497500-500000 GCA_949130495.1 Sambucus nigra
GCATCATTCTGAGGGACATGACAAGGGAGATCGCCCGGTCATTTCTACCCCAGAGTGATTAGAACATGTAATCTCAGATCACATGAACGTATCTCACCCCAAAGCAATTAGAACGTTAAATCTCCCCCATCCTTTCGGGGGGATGCCAGGACATCGCATCTCCCCACGAGGGTAATCACACAGTCGGATAACCATCCCATCTTCGTGATTCTGAAGCTTCACGAAGATCGAATGCAAATCCCACTGTGTGATTTCCCCCGTATTCCTGGGAACGCCTAGGCGCTCGTTCCCCGACCCTTCCCGAAGGAAGGGGAGGTTGGCTAGGAACATCACCCCCCTCTATATAACATCTTAACAAAAATTCCAAAGTGGTAGCAGTAGACATGAACTGCGATAAGTTCGAAAAATTTCCTTGCACTGGGAAAGGTCACCCAACGTCAGGCATCGCGTGAGGTTGTATGCCTGTTTTCCAAGCATTACCTCGACGACATTGTCTTGGTTCACTGGTATCGGTGGGCATCACGTGAGGTTCGGTTATTTTTCGGCATCACCCGACCGAAATTGCCTGGTTTATGCACGACCTGACCGACTTTGCCTATATATTTTGGGAGTCACCTGGACGTGCATGGGAATAGATCGACCAATTTCTTGGGTCGCTTAGGCATCACCTTTAATGTATTTCATTGTTGCTAGGCATCGCGTGAGGTTGTATCCTTATCGTGTCGGGACTTTTGTGGGTGCCAACCTGCATCTTGGGTTGGGCATCCCAGGTTGGCGCCACTATTTCTTTCGACATTGGGTTGCCTTGCCATGATACCCAATCGGGTTCCAACTTGCATGGGCATTCAGGCAACATTTGGGCACATTTTCGACGTGCGCTCAAAACGGTCGACCGACGTGCCGTGTCGGTCGGCCGACAGCATGTTTCGCTTTTGGCGACCCCTTGTATCGGGCATATCTAGGGACGTTGCCTTGTTTCTAGGCATCATTCAAATGACTTTCAGGCAACATCTGTGCACAGTTCCGTTCTGCACTGAAAACGGTCAGCCGGTGTGCCACGCCGGTCGGTCGACTTTTGGTGACCCATTCTCTATCGGACATTTCTAGGAACATTTGGCCATTGGGTACCTTGCCTAGGTGTTCCATGTTTGCTCGAATGACTTTCATCAGGCAACATTTGGGCACCGTTTTCATTATGCGCTGGAAACGGTCGACCGACGTGCCGTGTCGGTCGGCCGACGATCGGGCGACTTTCGGTGACCCCTAGTATCGGGCATATCTAGGGACCTCAGTTACTTGCGGACGTTGCCTTGTATGTAGTCATCATTGGAATGACTTTCAGGCAACATTTGGACAACGTTTTCGTTCTGCCCTGGAAACGGTCGACCGACGTTTTTTGTCGGTCGGCCGACGGTCGGGCAGCTCTTGGCGACCCTTTTTTCGGGACTTTTTTGGGTCATCGGGGCTTAGTGGACTTGTTTTGGGGTGTTTTTATGCATCGGTCATGCGTCGGTAGCGGTCATCGGTCATGCTAAAAAATTCGAACCTCTGCTGCTCTGGACTCACCCCCCCTCATATAACATCTTAACGAAATTTTCAAAGTGGTAGCAGTAGACATCAACTGCAATAAGATGAGTACTCGGGTATTCCCTTTGCCAAAGTTTGAGGGCGTCCATGGGAAGTCATAATATGTTGTTGGGAAGGTCTGGGAAGCTTGCCTAGGCATTTGGAAAAACTTTGAAAAAAAATGTCGGTCGACCGATTTTTTCGTCGGTCGACCGACGCGCGAGGTTCCTTACCGGGTGCTGCCGGGCTGTGATCGAGGTTTCCCGTGCGCGCGAGGTTCCTTACCGGGTTCTCTCGGTATCGTGATCGAGTTTTTCGTCGGTTGACCGACGCGCGAGGTTCCTTACCTGGTTTTCCAGGTAGCGTGACCGAGTTTTCTCGGTAGCCCGAGGTTCCTCTCCGGGTTTTCCCGGTAGCGTGACCGAGTTTTCTCGGTAGCCTGAGGTTCCTCTCCGGGTTTTCCCGGTAGCGTGACCGAGTTTTCTCGGTAGCGTGAGGTTCCTTCCCGGTACTGTTTTTCGTCGGTCGATCGACATTGTCCTGCTATTTTTGGTCGGCCGACCGACTTTGCCCATTTTGGGCCGACATTGCCTTGGTTCTATGCATCACCCTAAATACTTGTTGGGTGGTTTGGGTATTACCTTGGCAACATGGGTCGAGTTTTCTCGTGCACGCGAGGTTCCTTCCTCGGATGGATTTCCTTGTTGGGCGCCGGTCGACCGACTGTATCGTCGGCTGAACGACATTGCCTTGCATCGGGCGACCGACTTTGCCCATTTTTGGGCATCACCCAAATGACTTTACCTTATTTCTAGGCATCATCCGACCGACATTGCTTGTTTCTAGGCATAACTCGACCGACCTTGCCTTGTTTCTGGGCATCGTCCGACCGAAAAATTCCTTGTTTCTAGGCATCACCCGAGAGCACGAGGTT
>CASBWL010000454.1:0-41000 GCA_949130495.1 Sambucus nigra
AATTAATTCGGATGCCAATTCTGAGGGCCCGGTTGAGTCCGGATGGGTTGAGATAGTCAGAAAAAAGTACCCGGGGGTAGTAATTGGGTCTCGGGGTATTTTTAGGCATGGCGGGGCCCACACGGGGTGAGTTGGGCCACTTTAATTAAGCCCATTAGACTAAAAACGGGATTAAGGGTTTTTAACATGATTGGGAGATTAAGGGATGGCAACCAACATAACTCTAAACCTAGAGTTTGAGAGGAGATTTGGGGGAAAGCAAATCAAGAACAAATTGGAGGTTATTGGATCCAAATAAAGGGACATCAACAACGGATCAGACACTACGAACACTTACAGGCAAGTGGTTAACTGTTGTGATTTCTAAAAGTTTGATAATCAATTCATATCATAGTGATGTGTGTATTAAAATTCGTTTTGGGTGTGTCACCAAAATCTAAATTGGGTTTTTGTAAATTTATATACCTTAATGAGATTAAGAGGGGAGATTTATCGTGTTAATGATTCTAGAATGTAGAGAACTGAATCAGATGTTAAAATCAGTAAGAGTAGAGGGTTAATACCCAAATCAGGAAAAAGTAGGAAATCGTGAGATTTAATTTCAGTTTGATGTTCTATAAGGTGCTTTGATCCTATTCTTATGTAGAAATAGGGTTGATTGGGCTTGGGTTAGTCCATGGGAAAGAATGAAAGTTGGAGGTTTTCGTTAATGGTGGAACTACCTGTTGAAGAAGACGAAGTCAGGGACGATCGATCGATCGACCCAGGGGTTCGATCGATCGATGATTTAGCATTCTGGGCAGTTCGCCCAGTTTGCATATAAGGGGGGGGAGGATTTAATTAGAAATTAATTCCCATACTTTAAAAAGTGATAAATAATTGTGAAACAAATATTCCTAGCAATTATGGGAGAAAGTAATTGGGACTAGGATTAATTTATGTGGGGCATTTAATGGAAAAATTTGAGAGATTTTATTCCAAAATAGTGAGGTACGGATCAAGTGAGTGAATCCGGGTATATTGGTCATGCGACCCCAAGGTAGTGAATTAAGTTTGGAGATAAACTAATTAATTTTGAGTCGGGATATAGACTCGGGAAATATTTAATTATGGACCAAGTGGGCGAGTCCGGGTATGTTGGTAATTATAGGTAAATATAATTGAGAAATTATGGACATAAATGTGTGACACATTGTGGGAGAAAAATGTGGGAAAGAAATTATGAGATGTAAAAATGGACCGAGTGAGTGACTCCAGGTATGTTAGTTATGTGACACCAAAGTATTAAATTTATTTTTGAGAGAGAGTAATTAATTTGGAGTCGAAACATAGACTCGGGAAATATTAAGTTACAGGCCAAGTAAGTGAGTCCGGGGATAATGGTTGGGTGACACCAAGTTATTAAATTAATAAATGCTTTAATTAATTTAATTAGAGTCGGATTGTAGACTCGGGTAGTATTAAATTAATAAGAGTGAGAATTAATTGTATAAGAGTCGGATTGTAGACTCGGGTAGTATTAAATTAATAAGAGTGAGAATTAATTTAATAAGATTCGGATTGTAGACTCAGGTAGTATTAAATTAATAAGTGTATTAATTATTTTAATTAGAGTCAGATTGTGGACTCGGGTAGGATTTAATTAATTAATGTGAAAATTAATTATATTAGACTTGGACCACAGACTCATATTTTTATTGATTAATTACTGGGTAAATTAATTAAATTATAGTCGGACGATAGACTCGGGGCGGCATTAAATTAATAAGTGTGTTAATTAATTTTATTAGAGTCAGATGATAGACTCGGGGAGGTATTAAATTAATATGTGTGTCAATTAATTTAATTAGGGTCGGGTGATAGACTCATGAAGGTATTAAATTAATAAGTGTGTCAATTAATTTAATTGGAGTCGGACCATAGACTCGGGGAAAGTATTATATAAATTGAAGTTTGAGTTAAATATATTAGAGTCGGATCATATACTCGGGAAGACGATAAATTATTAAGTGAGAAAATTAATTACATTGAGTCGGGCCACAGACTCAGGAAATTACATGCAGTGTACGGGATTTTGAGTACATGGTAAAGCCGAGGTTATTAATATATATATACGGTGTAGTGATAGTATATATATATATATATATATATATAGGGAAAGGATCAAGTGAGGTCCCAGTTTGAGGACCCTGAATGAGGACCATTTTTTTAAAATAGTAAAAAAAATATTTTTGGGCTGATTTTTTTTTTTATGATTTATAAACATTTCAATAGGACCATAAAAAAATAATCAGCTCAAAATGAATTTTTTTGCTATTTTAAAAAAATCGGTCAAACTTTGTCAGTTTTCAAGTTGTTTTTAAGTTGTTAAAAACTTACAAAGTTTGACCGATTTTTTTAAAATAGTAAAAAAATTCATTTTGAGCTGATTTTTTTTTTATATGGCCCTACTGAAATGTTTAAAAACTATATAAAAAAAATTAGCTCAAAAATATTTTTTTTACTATTTTATCAAAATTGGTCCGCGCCAGCGGTATGCAAACTGGGGTATGCATGAGAACCGCTCTCTCTCTCTCTATATATATATATATATATATATATACGTGTATGTATTGTGTGTGACATTAAATTACAGGAAGTATACGGGATTTTGAGTACACGGTAAAACCGCGAATTCATAGTATATATATTCGGGTAGTGATAGTATATATATATGTGTATATATTGTGTGTGATAGTAAATATTAGTGACTAGATATTTATTCAATTTAAATACTCTAATGCTATCAATGGAGGTTGCGTGATGTGGGTGAATCCCCTAGCTTGAGGAGTAGGGCGAGTATATCCCCAGGTCATAGCGTCCGGTATATATGGGTGAGGGATTTATCTCACTTTCAGGGAAGGAATATGACCGCCTCCACTTCGTTTATATTTGGTCCAAGTTGGTGAGCGATTCCAACTTGGGGAAACTAGGTTTTGTGAGCACACCTAGTGAGATAGCATTTTAGAGGGAATCATCCGGTGAGGGTATACTCGGAAGGATGGATACACGTATGATATATGTGTGGATGTTAGTAAAAGTACGTATAATATGGTAGTAAATATTATATGTAGGTGAAAATAGAGTGTGTGATGTATTTACCTTATATAACTCGGGTTACAGTTATATGCTGTTAATTAATGAGAAATTAATTAAGTTATTCATTTGTGGGAATAATACAGTGTGAGATGGATTTACTTTGTATAACTTGTGTTACTGTTATATGATATTCATTAAGAAGGAATTAATTAAGTTAATCGTGTAATAACTTATAATTCAGGAAATCATTATACTCGGGTTAGAGTAGTATGGCAAGGGAAGGTTATACCAGGATTAGTTGAACGGGGTAGCACAACTAGGTGGGGTTAGGGTAACCGGTAGGTGTGCACAATAGTGGAGGGGTGAGATTGTCCACAAGGGAGTGCGACACTAACTTAAATATGAAGTGCATTCATGCATTTTAAATTACTGCAGTTAACTCACTTGCTAAATATTTTCAAAATGTTTTGGGTTCTAACCCTTGCTATAAAACTATTTTCAAAACCTTTTAGGTGTCCAGCCACAGGGACGCCAAGATTGATATTCTATTCCAGGGACACGGAGCTGCGACATATGTGGATGCTAATAGGAGTTTGGATTAGACGCATCATTCATTCATTCCTAGAGTAGGAATCATATTTCAGTTTTAGTTTTATTTAGGGCTTGTCGCCCAGACTTCACGGTACAGTTTTCCGGTGTATTTTATTTAGTTGTTGAATATTTGTATTCGATTATTTCTTTAGTGGCCGGTGATTTATTCGGCAAGTTGTGTAATTATAATTCAGTTTATTTTCATTCAGTTGTGTGAATGGTTTATATTTTAATTCCGCATGTACAGTTTTGGTTTAATTAAAAAGTTAAAATTGGCACCAGCTTTTGGAATACTAGGTGGTTAGTAAGTCTTAAAAAGTTTTCGACAGTGATGCTGAGGATGATCCAACTGGGATCCCTGCTTTAATTTGGTATAGGACTGATCACCCAGTATTTTATTAGGCGGGGTGTCACAGATAGTATCAGAGCATCAGGTTCTAGTGTCCTTAGGATCTGTGCGGCTTTTCACGTTTCTTCTTGACAATCTTTGATATAGAGCCCTATTATAGGATTGATGTATTCTCATACCTATGCGCATATATGTTCTTCTGCGAAATTTATATTTGAGAGTGAACTCATACAAAATTCGATTATCATTCCAGATGACGCCCAGGAGAGAGAGAGCATCTAGGGCAGCAGGGGGAGATGAGACAAAGGAGGCTCGTTAGGAGAAAGAGCTACCGTGGCAATGGCCAGAGATGATTTTGACAGCACAGGTAACTGAACTAGCGGCGTGGGCGGTTGAGACGACGGTGGTCACAACGGCAAGGTAGTTTCCATGGGATTAGCCACAAGTGTTAGTGGCGCCGAGTGTTCAGACTCACGCAAGGTCGTCGGGGTGGAAACAAGAAACGGAGGTTATTTTAGTGGGAACCCACGAGAGTTGCGGGGGGGCAGATGTAGTGCTAGCGTGTCAAGGAAGAGAGATATCCAGTGCCACCTATGCATGGGATATTGCGATAAGGTGCGGAAGCAAATGCTAACCACTTTTAGTTTAGTGGGAGCAGCGCTACAGTGGTGGGAGTCGATCACCACATTTGAGGAAATGGACACACTAGCCATTGTAGAGTTTTGGGTGCGGTTCGACCGCAAGTATTTTCCTCCAGCGATTGAGACCAAAACGAGGAGAAAATTTTGTGAGGTGACTTAAAGGGGACCGTTAAGTGGCCGATTACGAGGAACAATTCACTCGTTAGCAAAATTTTTGTACCGGATGAGGTAAGCGAGGAAAAGAGAAAGAAAACAAAGTTTGTGGATGGGTTAGTCTGGAGAATCGGATAACATTTAATTGATCATTTCGCATTAGTAGATTATACTGATGTCATTAATGCAACACTCCGGCACTGTCGGGAATATCGCTTCCACGCGAAAGGAAGCGGGAGGGGAGTGTGGATTAGCCAGTCGAATGAGGCAGAAAGGAACAATACCAGTGGGGTATCCCAATCGCAGACTGGGGGAGATCTGGGGCAGGATTTCCAGTAGGGAAATCATGCGAAACGATCTAGAACTGGAGGCTATCGGCGGGATGGCCAGGAATTCCAATAAGGTTGTCATGGAAGGGATCAGTGGAAGGGTGAACATATTAGAAAGTGTTTCGTTTGTGGGAAAAGCGAGACACATGAAGAGATATTGCCTTAACCGAGGTAGGGGTCAACTACAGGACGAGGTCCTGGATGTACAACCACTAAAGCAAGTCATGGGTGCATTCGGGCAGGGAGAAGCTCCTCCGGAACCCGAGAACCATCCGTTGCAGCTGGGGTATAGAGGTAATTATTTTTGCCCTAGGGCATGGGTATATTTTTGAGTGACAAAGAGGATGTGTTGTCAAATTTTAAAAGTTAAAATTACCGCAAGTGCACGGGCTATTGAAATATAGCGTGTGTAAGTACGGGTCCAACCCACAGAGATTTCGTCAACTTTTATAAAATATCGATTGTCCAACTAGACATATGAGTGTGTCAATGTGATTGAGTGATGGAACAAAATAAATAAATAAATGCGTGACACGAACTATGTAACAATAAAAATAAAGACGGAATAAACGAACAAGTACGAGAGATAATATTAAATGTGGAAGAATCTAGGACGTCGGTTCCGTTTGTCAATTTTAATTAAATTAACACATCAATTTAATTTCGTACTTCCGAATTTATAACACAAAATATACCGACTCTCGTCGCGTACATTTCGGAGAATATAACAATACATGCGCTCAAAATATTTTAACGTCTCTTAAATTAGACACCATAAATCCCTATTCCCTCGAAAATATCATTTTTAAAATTTTTAACGTGTATTTAAGCATGAGGTATCAAAACATCTAAGTGCAAGCATGACCCATCAAAAATGACAACTTTAAATTTTTTAAATCATGAATTTATAATTAATTCGTTGAGGTTTAAAAATACACTCTCGTGTAATTTTAAGCGAATATCGAATTTTTTTTATTTCAAATTAGAACATGTCGGAATATCTACGAAATTAAATTAACATGCGTGGTTTAATTAGTCATGACAAACATCACCTAAGTCCTAGTAATTAAACTACTCACAAGACATATTTGACACACAAATATTGCAAGCTGAAAAGAATAATTTTCATTAATAAATGTCAACTTACAAAATTTTGGGGCCAAGACTTGAATTACAATACACAATATGCTCCTCCAAAGTGTGTCTCAAAAATACTCTCTACACAGATTTTTTTTTATCTCTCAAATTGTGTCTCTTTTTTTTCTATCCAAAAGTATCCCCAAAGTCTCTACATTGCCCATAATTTATACAAAAAAAAAGAAACCAACAAAATAGGACAAAGTGGGAGTTAAACAGGTATGGGGTAAGGTATTTTCGGAAGAAGCAAAACTTGGGTTGGTGGGGTGGGGAATCTGCTTTCGTTATGAAGAAAAGGGAGAAGGTGGGAGTGTGGGTTTAGTGGGCAAGTGGGGTTGTATTTAGATATTTTCGTCAAAAAGAAATGGGGAGAGGCAGGGTTCGAACCCCTGACCTCACACATAAATCTCCTTTCTGCCAACCAGCTTACCCAGCAGCTCTTTCTAATATAAACATACACCCAATTATATTTAACAACATATTAAAACCCAAATTTCCTAATTTGCACAATAGCTCAAATCCCCATAACTTCTTCATTTGGAGTCTGATTGACTTGCCGTTTGAACCGACGTGACCCTCATTTCGGTGCCAACAATATTTCAGTAGTGTCCAGGTCTCGTGATTGACTCTGGGCGTTGACCCGGGGCTTTGACTTTGACTTTCTTTTGAATTCAAACTTTGCACGGCCATAACTTATTCGTTTCAACTCCGATTGAACGCCGTTTGAGCCCAGGCGTCCCTTGATTCAACGCCTTCAATTTCCATGGTTGGTCCGAGTCCGAAATCAGCTATTTAAATTTACAATTTTGCCCCTGAAGGTGCGTAAGTGACCTTTTCATGATCAATTTGCGTCCGGACTTCACCGCTCTATTTTTAAACCTGTTAATACTAAAAAACAAACTTGCACAAGAAATTAGCAATATAAGATGTGAGCTTGAAGTTCCCAAAATTGCATTATTAACCCCATTTATTCTTAAATTTGTATTTTTCTATAAAATAGCAAAAATAACTCTAAAAGCTCTTTATTAATGATATAACGAGACTAACAAGTCCTAGATTTGGGTATATATGATACAAAATAATGCACTCATCAAATACCGCCAAACCTAAACTTTGCTAGTCCTCGATCAAAACTAAAATTTTAAAATCTAACTCACTTTCGTAGGAATCATGGTTGCACTTATCATGTGCAACAAGCCGTTAAACCCCTAGGTTTCCCTAGTGGATGAGTTTTGTCTCGTGAGGGTTTGCAGTGAATATACCCACAAAATTCAAAAACTTGACTCTATTTACAAGAGACTCAAAAGTAATATAACCAAGTTTGAATGCAAACTTCATAAATATAGCAAAATTTCACTTTTCAATCTCAACTTATCGTGTGTGTGTGCATGGCCAATATAACCGTCCATTTCAAAAGATTTGATCATTACATTTCTTATCCAAAAGTTTGTTTTGATTTCAAAGTCTCACAGAATGCACTCACAATCGAACACTCGGAAATGGGTTATTTTCTCTCGGTATATGTGAATAATAGAGTAAATTTATATGAACAAATTTCACATATACATGATCAAGAACGAACTTTTTATAATGGATGAATATGATCTCATGAACGGAAAATTGATTACTTTTTGAAAACATTGAATCACACCATAGATCCTATTCATCTTCTCTCCACACTTTAACTAACTTCACTTGAGATCGATTAGGACTTTCTTTGGTTTTATTGTAGGCTTGAATTTTGGCTAGAAAGAATGGCTTTTGGAGTTCAAAATTTCTGAGAATATAGAGGTTTTTCGGTATATTGACTTTTATGTACTTTTTCTCACCTCAATTTTTCTTTTCTCTTTCCTTTTTTCTTTTCAAACTCACATTTTTTCCCCTTTTTTTTTCTTCTCCCTTTTTTTTTCTTTTATTATTTTCTTTTCACACATCATTCCTGCAACCTCATTTTCTTTTGGCCTTTTTCCAACCGTAATTTTACCATAGTATTCTCAGAAAATGGGCATGGCTTCTTTTTATGGGTTTTAAACTCCTAGTTGGAGTTGGGTAGGATAGTGGGCTTTCAATAAAAGACTTATCTTCTTTTTGGCTAAAATGGGCTGGCAATGTAATAATGTAAAAAATGTTGGAGTTTGAGCTTAATTTTGGGCTTTCAAATGAGGGCCTAATCTCATTTCTCAAGTTTCATTAAGTTGATTTGTGTCTTAAGACGACTTACTAAAACTTCTAGTGCGTAAGATTATGATTTTTACCTTTTGTTTTCAGTAATCGAACAAAACAATGAATTTGAGATCATCAACGAATTTATCACTGAAGGAAAGTTTGAGTTATTTTAACTCGGATTGATTTAAATCTCTCGAAAACGACGAATGGCACAATATCTCACCGGGCTAAAATCTCCACATGTATTCTTTAAGCATATTAACTTTCGCCTCAATATCCATTTTCGATCATATTATATGGCTAAGTGTAAAATATTATAAGTTGAGAGATTGGTGAATTAATTCTATGTTAAGAAATTGTTTCAAAACTCACTTATATTGAAAATATTTTTGGATTTTTAATTTTTTTTTTTTTTGATAGTGTTTTTTTTTAGCGGAGAAAAATGACCTCAATACCCCCAAACCGAATTTCTACATTGTCCTCAATGTACAAGACAAAAATTGAAAAGGTGAGAAAGATATGAAAGATATTACCGTAATGAGGGACTTTCTCCAACACATGTTTCCTGGAAGAAAAATAATTACAAAAAAAAAAAAAAAAACTATAATACAAAAATACGACCCAAGTTATGTTTACTCGTGGTATACCGGGTCTTGGAGGAGAATGTCCTCCACTTCCCGATCTCGCAATTCTAGATATGGCTTCAACCTTTGACCATTAACTTTGAAAATTTCACCATTTTTAGGATTCTCTATCTCAACCGCCCCATGTGGGTAGACTATCCTAACAATAAAGGGACCGGACCATCTAGACCTTAACTTACCAGGAAAGATATGCAATCTAGAATTGTACAAGAGAACTTTTTGTCCAGGCTTAAATGACTTCCGTAGGATGGACTTGTCATGGAACATTTTCATTTTTTCTTTATACAATTTTGCGTTTTCGTACGCATCATTCCGAATCTCCTCTAACTCATTGAGTTGGAGTTTTCGGACCTCTCCTACAGCAGGTAAATCGAAATTAAAGGTCTTAATGGCCCAATAGGCCTTGTGTTCTAACTCTACCGGAAGGTGGCAGGCTTTTTCGTAGACAAGCCTATACGGGGACATAGAAAGTGGGGTTTTATACGCAGTGCGATAAGCCCACAGTGCATCTAATAACCGTAAGGACCAGCCCTTTCGATTTGGATTCACTGTTTTCTCGATTATTAGCTTGATTTGCCTATTAGACACTTCAACTTGTCCACTGGTTTGAGGATGATAAGAGCATCCTACTTTATGCGTGACTGAATACTTTTTCATGAGACTCTCAAATGTTCGATTGCAGAAATGGATTCCTTGATCGCTAATGATGGCTCGAGGTGTACCGAATCGGGAAAAAATATTTTCTCGAATAAATTTGACTACCACATGGCGATCATTTGTCCGACTCGGTATAGCTTCGACCCACTTAGACACATAATCAACTGCCAAAAGGATGTAAAGATTACCGTAGGATTTCGGGAATGGACCCATGAAATCAATGCCCCAACAGTCAAAAACCTCAATAATCAATATGGGACTTAAGGGCATCATATTCCTACGAGTGATCTTTCCTAACCGTTGGCATCGGTCATAACTGCTACTATAGTCATTGGAGTCATGAAAAATGGTGGGCCAATAGAATCCACACTGCAAAATTTTCGCAGCGGTTTTCTTAGTACTGAAATGACCTCCACAAGCTTGGTCATGGCAAAAAGAGATTACGCTCTGAATCTTGTGATTGGGGACACACTTTCGAATGATTTGATCGGGACAATACTTGAAAAGATATAGGTCATCCCAAAAGAAATGCTTCGCTTCCTTTAAAAATTTAGAACGATCTTGCTTAGACCAATGCAGCGGCATTTCACCCGTCACAAGACAGTTCACAATATCGGCGAACCACGGAAGTTAGTTGATAAGGAACAGTTGCTCATCAGGGAAAGACTCATTAAGTGGCAATAAGTCATTGGAAGATTCAACGATCAACCTAGATAGGTGATCTGTCACTACATTCTCACAACCCTTTTTATCTCGAATTTCAAGGTCAAACTCTTGAAGTAATAGGATCCACCTAATGAGCCGGGCCTTAGCATCCTTTTTAGATAAAAGGTGTCGCAAGGCCGCGTGATTGGTGAAAATGATGACTTTGGATCCTATCAAGTAAGACCTAAACTTTTCTAGAGCGAATACGACATCCAAGAACTCTTTCTCAGTGGTGGAATAATTCAATTGAGCATCGTTAAGAGTCCTGCTGGCATAGTATATAACATGAGGAAGTTTCTCATCTCGCTGACCCAGAACCGCACCTAGTGAATAGTCGGCAGCATCACACATGATTTCGAAAGGTTGACCCCAGTCGGGGGGTCGCATAATAGGTGCTGAGGTCAATTCCTTCTTTAGCCTCTCAAAGGCTTGAAGGCAATCATCGGTGAACTCAAAGGGTGTGTCTTTGGCTAGAAGATTGCATAAAGGACGAGAGATTTTACTAAAATCCTTAATGAATCTCCTATAAAAACCGGCGTGTCCTAAGAATGATCGAATTTCACGCACAGTTTTTGGGGGTGGGAGATTAGAAATTAGATCAATTTTAGCCTTATCAACCTCGATACCCTTTTCAGATATGATATGACCTAATACTATGCCTTGTTGAACCATGAAGTGACACTTCAACCAATTAAGTACAAGGTTCTTTTCCTTACACCTCTTCAGAACGAGGGTAAGGTGGTGAAGGCACTCATCAAAATTAGACCCAAACACAGAGAAATCATCCATAAAAACCTCAAGAAACCTTTCAACCATGTCCGAAAAGATACTCATCATGCACCGCTGAAAGGTAGCGGGTGCGTTACATAGCCCGAAGGGCATGCGTCGATAAGCAAAAGTACCAAATGGACAAGTGAATGTGGTTTTCTCTTGATCCTCGGGAATAATTGGAATTTGATTATAACCGGAATAACCGTCGAGAAAACGGTAATAGGGGTGACAGGCTAATCTCTCAAGCATTTGGTCTATGAACGGAAGGGGAAAGTGATCCTTCCGTGAGATAGTGTTCAACTTCCTATAGTCTATACAGACATGCCAATCGGTTTGCATCCTAGTGGGGACTAACTCATTATTATCATTTCTCACCACTATAACACCAGATTTCTTTGGAACAACCTGAATGGGACTGACCCATTGGCTATCAGAGATGGGGTAAATAATACCCGCATCTAACAACTTGAGCACCTCGGCTCGGACGACTTCTTTAAGTATGGGGTTAAGTCTACGTTGTGCTTCACGAGAATTTTTAGCATTTTCTTCTAAGTGTATTCTGTGCATGCACACTGACGGACTTATCCCTTTGATGTCGGCCATGGTCCAATCGAGGGCTTCTTTGTGTTCACAGAGAACACGTAACAACTTACCTTCCTGTTCTTTATCTAGGTCAGGTGCTATGATAATAGGCAAGGTATCAGAAGGTCCTAAGAATCTATACTCGAGTGATTCTGGTAACGGTTTTAATTCAAGCTCGGGGGCTTTTTCAATCGAGGGTGGAATAGGTGACATGGAAAGTGAGAGGGGCTCAGGTTTAGACTTCCAATTTCCCACTTCCATGATAGGGGAGGAATCGAGGAGGGCATTGACTTCTTCGATGGACTGCTCGACATCAAATTCGGACCCAAAAAAGGCAAGACAAGATGCTGAAGGGTCATCATTATAAGTTTGCTCGAAAGTCTCTCGGACGATACTATCAATCATGTCGACATCCACGGGTTCGTCGTCATTGGGTGGTTGTTTGGCCAAATTGAACACATTAAGATCCATAGTCATGTTTCCAAATGATAGGTTCAATTGGCCGCTACGACACCGAATGACGGCATCAGATGTGGCGAGGAAAGGACGACCCAAAATAACAGGGATTTGTGCCATAGGATTTTTCACTTGTTGGGTGTCCAAGACAACAAAGTCGACGGGAAATATAAAGTCACCCACTTTAATTAGGACGTCCTCAACAATGCCTCTCGGAATTTTCACAGAACGGTCGGCTAAGGACAAGGTAATCCTAGTCGGTTTCAACTCCCCCAAACCTAGTTTCTCGTACACGGTGTAGGGCAGAAGGTTCACGCTTGCTCCTAAATCTAGAAGGGCTTTCTCAATGAGGTTCTCCCCTATCTTGATAGAGATCGTCGGAGTACCGGGATCCTTATACTTGATGGGAGTTCGATAAGAAATGATAGAGCTTGCTTGCTCGGCGAGAAAAGCTTTCTTGGGTACGTTTGTGCTTCTCTTGAAGGTACAAAGGTCCTTCAAAAATTTAGCGTAGGATGGAACTTGTTGAATGACATCAAGCAACGGGATATTAATTTGTACGTGCTTAAATACTTCTAACATTTTATCCACTTGCGCCTTTTTCTTTTATGGCACTAAACGTTGTGGAAATGGAGCTTTTGGGACTTAGGTCTCAATAGACGGTTCAGAAGATGAGGGCGAGGAAGAAGGCGAATCCAAAGGTGGGTCCTTATTTTCCTTACCTTTCTCGGATTCACTCATGGTGGGTCGTGAGACATTATTCTCAACTTCTTTACCTGACCTAAGTGTGATTATAGCCTTAGCATGCTCTTGGGTAGTGGACATGCTAGTGTTGTCTTGGACAACATACTCATGTTACCCTTAGGATTAGGCTCGGGTTGTCTTGGGAACATTCCTTTATTTCTCTCGCTCAAAGCATTGGCTAGTTGACTCACTTGTACCTCTAATTTGGCAATCGATTGGGTGTTAGCATGCAAGTTTTGTTGTGTGGATTAAAGGACACTTTGCGTGGTCTGTTGGACTTGCAGGGTACTTTGGGCAAGTAAATTCATCGTTTCTTCTAAGGATTGAATCTTTTGGGGTGAAGGGAACGATGGTGTGGGGGTGCTTTTTTGGAAACCTGGGGGTGGGTTACTTAAAGATTGACCTCCACTACCCTGGTATTGACCTTTAGACCATGAAAAGTTGGGATGATCCTTCCAACCTGGATTGTACGAGTTGGAAAATGGGTCGTACTTGGGCTTGTTTTGATAGAGGGCATTTGCTTGCTCGGTGAGAGCTTTATGGGCCTGAAGGGAGGGGCAACTTTCGAAGAGGTGGTCGAAACTATCGCAAAGTAAACACATAGGTGACCCTACATGTTGCACGACGGCATGTGTGGCTCGGTTACCCTCTTTACTCATTTCCAAGGCTTCTAAACGACGGGCCAAGGTGGCCACTTTGGCATCTAGTTCAAAACCTTGTTCTTCTGGTTGAGCATTACCCTCATTAATTGTGGTGGTCTTCGAATCCCGATGGGGTGCCTGTAATAACCCGCCCTTTTGGAGACGATTAAATTCCATAATTAAGTATAATTTGGAATTTGGAGAATTTCTCGAAATAGTGATTTCTTGGATTTTCGAGGTTTTAATGATTTTCGAAGGGTGTTATAAATTATTTTGGGACCATATAGGTCGAAATATTTTATTTATATGTCGCCGTGGAGTATAGCGACAAAAGAGGTGAGATTTTGAGTAGAACACCGCATTTAATTATTTTGGATTAGAATAGTGATTTGCGGTCAAGTACCTCGGATGGAAATTTCGACTGCGCCACGAGTCTCGGAATGTCCGAGAGAGTCGGAAAAGAGTGTCCGATTGTCGAGATGGAGTTCCGGGTAATTTTGGAGTTAAATAGGCTCGTAATTGGGTAAACGAGTCATTTTTGGGTTTTTAGGGTTAAAACCTGTAAGGACACAAATTTCCAATTGAGTCCTCTTATAGTTTTGGCTCAATTCCGGACAAAAACATTTATTCATAGGATTTTATTTAATTGTAATATTCAAGACCTATGAAGTGTTTGTTGAAGACGTAGCGGCAAAGAGTATAAAGCATCATCAACATGCCGTAGTTTATGTGCCTCGTTTGTACGTCATCAACTTAGGTTCCATGCTCCCAAGGTATGAATGTATTTATATGTATATAGGAGCTTGGAACAATGTGTATTGGGTGTTAGGTGAATTAAAACTGCATTTTATTTTTCAGAAAAAATCAATTAGAAACTTAAAAATAAGTATATAAAAGTTTATAAAAGTTTCTGGGCCAAAATCGAATTTTTTAATCTTTCTGTTTGTTTGTTTGAAATGTCGTTCGAACGAGTTTTTTCGTTCGAACCAGATTTCGTTCGAACGAGTTTTGTCGTTCGAACCATGTTCGTTCGAACGAGTTTTGCCAACGACCCTAACTGGACAGTCGTTCGATATGTCGTTCGATATGTCGTTCGAACGAATTCTCGTTCTAACGAGGTATCTAACGAACCTCTAACGAGCCCAGGCTGGTCACTCGTTAGAAGTCTCGTTCGAATGAGAATCAAGTTCGTTCGAACGAACTTCCAGCGGGAACAGTTATTTGGCAGTTTTTTGCAGTTTTTCCCCACTCCTCCACTTGGTTTTCAACCAACATTTTTCATGCAATATTATGTGCGGGAAACACATTTTCCAAGACAAATTTTCCAACTTTGTTTATCTCCTAGAGAGAGTTTGAGAGCAAAAATATTCATAGGAAAATGTTCATGTTTTGAGTGTAATTCTTTCAAGAAAAATTTCATACACACTCTAGTTTACACCCAATTGTTTATCCAAGCTTCTATATAAATATCAATTGCTTGGAGATTGTTTTGGCACCGGTTTTTCTCTACACCGAATTGAAGAGAAGTTTGTTTCATTTCTACCCATTTGGAGAAAGGCTCCATGTTAGGGTGACGGTGTGCCTAATTGCCCGATCGATGAATTTCGAGACCACGGTGGAGCTCCGTTGGTTATCCGCTAATTGGAGGTTGATACAAGAAGGAGCATCACGGCTTGAGAGGGTTCGAGTTTAGGAAGTAAGTCTTTTGTCTTGTATTTCGTAATACCATTTTTAGTGGATTTGAGGCTAGGGCCGTCCCGAGGTTTTTTCCCGTTAGTGGGTTTTTCCTCGTATATCGCGGTGTAGTGTGACCTTGTTTATTTTATCTTGCACAATAATTTAGAACGCATGCTTAGGATAATTTCAAGATAAAATTGGGTTTAATTATCACACTCATTTAATTTGGGTCTTAAATTGAATATTGGGTAAAATTGGTTTATTCAAGTCACTTGCATTAATTTGGTTTCGCCTAACTTTGGATATAATTGTTAATCATGACTTAGGAAAATTCTAGGACTTGAATTATGTTGTTTTAATTTGTTTCTTAAGATATTAAAACTCTGCCTTGTTGTTTTGTTGAACCATCACTTGTATTCAACGCTTCCGCATTTATTTGTTTAAAAAGGAAATTACTATTTTAATTTTGCCATTATTAAAACCCGGGGATTCTACAACTCCGTTTACAAAACCCTTTTTCTCTCTATATATAGAGGTAGAGAGGGAGAAAAGAAGAAAGAAGAGAGGGAAGAGAGAGAGAGAGGTAAGAAAAGAAGAAAAAGGGGGAGATTCGGGTCGGCCTCCGCGGGATTCGGCTCGAGGACGTCGGATTTTATCCACGAGGCAAGTGTTTACTTGCTTTATTTATTTTTGAGCATAAATATCTCATATCATTGTTGGTATAACAAACCCTAATGATTTTGGGTTGGGTATTCGTGGATAAAATGGGTTTTCGGGAGATAAAACGAATAAACCCTTAAAATTGGTAAATTGGAGATTCTAGTAGTTAACCAAAAATATTGGGTGATTCCTGGTCCTGGGATGTTTAGGACCTGTATTATAGGTGTAATTATTGTTGGTAGAAGTTGTAGGTCGTCGGGTGAAGAGATGGAAGCTTGGGGGAGGCTTCCATGGCCGAACAGCTTCTCGGAGAAGAAGCTGCCCGACTTGATCGATCGATCGAGCCTCGGGGATCGATCGATCGAAGCCTTCGATCGATCGACGGTCATGGGTCGATCGATCGACCCCTGCTGAAAAGGAAAAATTTCTTTAGGATGATTTGGATGAGATAGATTCCATTCCATCTTTCTTTGAGGTTAATTAGGTGATAACCAAAGGGACCTTTTAGGACTTCATGGTCCATAAATTAAGGTAATTTAGGAGGGTAAAGTAAGGGTTTTAAGTATATAACCCTTAATCTATATTTTCGAGGAAAATAGAATAATTGTAGAAATTTATGGATTAGGGTTCCTAATTTCAATTGGGGACTTCTAAACAATTAATTGGACTAGGTGTAGTCTTGGGGTTCAAGGAAATGAAATCCTTAACCCATTAAGTTTAAGGTTGTTCGGGTGAGATAAATCCTGAGGATAATTCTCGTAGGCATATAAGCCTATATAATTATGTTTATAGAAGGCATAATTATATCGATTATCGTTAAGTATATCCTAGGGGATAATTAGGATAATTTGGGGGTATATATATATATATATATATATATATATATATATATATATATATATATACTTCACTTAGAGAAGAATAGTGTCATTGGAGATATCCAATAAATCCTTAGAATGGGATTGAAGTATATAGTGATTCTTACAGTAAGAAATGCTTTGGATTTAGAATCATGCAACTATGAATGCATGATTACGATTCCTGGAGGGAATCTTTGGGGTATTTGGTCATCGCTAGATGATATAGGCCACTATGGCCGTTTATATACATTCTAGAAAGAATATATAGGATATGTATATACTGTGTGTTTTAGGTATATATATATATGATGATGGAAATGATTTTGAAAATATAAAAATGAATATTTTCAAAATGGAAAGAGAAATGTTTTTCGTAATTAATAAAATATGGATTACACACCTCTCTAAATCGCTATCATAAGGGAAGTTGCGTTCGTATGGTGAAGCCCCCTGGCTAATGATGCAGGGTGGATATAGTCCTATAGGCCATGTGAGCGTTTGTTGTTATATTTTCTGCGCTGGTTAGGAGATTCCGGGTGTGGTCTTGACTATCCCGCAGGCACATGGTCGCTTCCCGATGTCTTTCGATATAGGATCCCAGGTTGTCTTGGAGGCCCTGGAAGATGATAGCCATTTAGGGGCGCGCACAGTGGAGAAATCCGGACGAGCGGTCTTAGAACGCGTTTCTATTAAAGAAGTTCATAATAATGGACTTGCTTTAATTACATTTCCTGGATATAGGAAGGGAAATGGGTTATATATAAATTGGCTTCGGTAACACTTCTCGGATGGAAGAAGGGACGTGGAAGCATATGTTTTGATCAAAGCATTTTTATGATAATGAAAATGTCTTTGTATACATTTCCTGAGTATAAAAAGGGAAATGGGATAATTGATAAAGGAAAAGCATTTTATGTTAATAAAATTGGCTTTCAAAAAGTATATGGTTTGTTAAAGCAATTCATGATAATGAATTGGCTTTTATAAATACATTTCCTGGATATGAGAAGGGAAATGGAAGTTTTTGAAATGAAAAGGATAAGTATTTTTAAATACTTTATGTATCAAGTAATCCTCAGTCCGGGAGATATTTATATTATCCGGAAGTATATTGTAGATGTATGTATATGTATAAATCGAGTGCCGAGGGTCTGATGAATCCCGACGATCGACCGTGCCGCATAGTAGTGTATCGGGGGGGTTCCTTGTTTGGATTTCGCTTCGCGAGACACACCACGCACGAATATGGCACTATGTTGAGACTGGGGAGAATTTTAATCCTTAGTGCTCTAATATTATTAAATGTTTATGTTATATATATTATATATCTTTCTGTACTGAGGGACTGGCGGATCTCAAAGATTGGCCTTGCTGTATAGTAGTGTATCGGGGGGGTTCCTTGTTTTGATTTCGCTTCGCGAGACACCCCACGCACGAACATGGCATAGCGTCGAGATTAGAGTGAAGTTTAGCCCTTAGTACATCTGTTTGACTATCTAGGTTAGATAGTGGTTGGGTATTAGATTAGTTTAGCAGGGTAGCTTAACTAGGAGGTTTAAAGGGATGCGCTAGGTGTGCACTGTTAGAGGAGAGGTGAGGGGTATCTCATGAGAGTGCGATACCAATTTAAATATGAGATAAAACTATTTTTCTAAAAATAAAGCATTTATGCACTTGCAAAATATTTTCTAAACATTCGGGCTCTGACCCGTTTGTCTACTCTCCTTTCTTTCTCTCTACTATATATATATAGGTGTCCAGACACAGGGACGCCTGGATGGAAACTCTTTCGAGTCAGACGTCTGCTGCAGCAGCTGTGGATGCTTGCAGGTTATCGGTAGACGTTTCTTTCCTTGTACTCTAGATAGGAGATATTGTATAAACACTCGAGCCAATGGCTCAATTGCATTTATTTATTCTTTCAGTACAACATTCGATATGGTTGTATATTTGGACCGAGTGTTCGGTTATCTTTATTCCTTTCATTTTCATTTCAGTTCATTACGCATTTAATTGTGGATGTTTTAAATTGTTCGTTAAAAAATGTAGTTAAGTAAAAGTTTTTAACGGCCACCTAATAGGATATTAGTAATTAAATGGATTTTCAACAGTGATGCTAAGGATGATCCATATGTGACTCCTGTTTTAATTTAATATTGGAGTGATCGCCCGGTATCTTATTAGGCGGGTTGTTACAGTGCCCATCGTTGGGACTTTTGAGCAACGGATTCTAAAAATGACCATGCATCGGCCTCACTCTTTTCTGTAAGATCTCCACTACACATAAGTTCAAGCATAGATCGAGTAGTGTAATCGAAACCCTCATATAAAATCTGAATTTGACGACCTAATTCGATTCTGTGATGAGGACATTGCAGGAGCAAGTCCTTGAATCTTTCCAGGTACATACATAAAGTCTCTCCCTCTTTTTGATTGAAAGTATTGATGGCATGACGTATTGCCGCCGTCTTTTGGTTAGGGAAAAAATTTTGCAAAAATTCAACACTCAACTGATTCCATGTAGTGATGGAATTTGGTTTAAGTGAGAGTAGCCAACTCTTAGCTTTGTCCTTCAAGGAAAATGGAAATAGTTTTAGTTTAACAATCTCATCGGTGAGTTGTTGTAACCTAACCGTTCCACAAATTTCTTCAAACTCACGCACATGGAGGTACGGGTCCTCCTTTTCTATGCCTCGAAAGATGGGAAGTAAATGAATTATTCCCGACTTGAACTCGAAATTGTTTGCATTGTGTGGGGGAAGAAGTATGCATGATGGTTGACTTGCCCTATTAGGATACACGTAATCCTTTAGGGCACGAGTTGCTAGCTCATCTCCCATTTCGGTGAAAATCGAGGTGCTACCTATAATAGTATCGGGAATACTAGACTCCACTCCAGCTAAACGACCCGTAGAATCTCGACACCAACATAGCATACACCGTACTCACTCGATTATTTTTTTTATTTATTTTTTTAATATATTATTATTTTTTTTATATATTTAAAAAGAAAATAATTTGACACAGGACCACAAAATTCCTAAGCTAACACAAAGCAATTTGAGTTTATCTGAATTAGGTGAGGGGAAGTTCAATTTTTAAGATCTAGTTTTCCGAGATTATTCGACGACAATGGGTCTCCGAAATAATCTCTCTAATTAAAGAGCTCCTAATTCTTGACGAGGGAGAATTTAAAAGACGACCAACTCCGGACTATCGCCTCAATTACCAAATATTTCCTCCAGGTTGGTGGTCGGTACGAAGACTCATTAAAAACCACCAATCCTAGTCAAGGTCAAAATGGCATCGATTTGAAAATTCCGTGTTTGGATTAGCTTTTAATCCTAGCCTTGAAAAGAATATGCCTATGAGCTATGTGACACCCTATGGCCAATGTCTAATATTTTTTAAATTAAAATTATGGCTTGGGTTATGCAGATGCTCGGGTAACTTAATGATTTGTGGGCCAAGGAGGGGTGATTAAATCCCCACCTTATCTTAAAATTGGGTTTTGCCCTTAAGTCAACTTATGCACGTGCTTATTGAAATATGCGAAAATAGTTTCATGTAGGAGCACACAAGACTTACCTCCGGCGTGGACTTTTTACGGTCACTTGTTTACGCCGGGCCGAAGTTTTATTTGACGTCGATTGGAGGGAAACGTCGCCTCCGTTTCAGTCGTCTCCGAGAGTACCTTGTGCGCGTGGCAAGATTGCACAAGTAACGTCAGCGCTTTTACCACGGTTGCTTGCTTTTTCGGATTTTTCTCTTTTCTCCTCTTTTTTTTTCTTCGCCTTCTTTTTTTTTTCTACTCTTGTTTTTTTTTTCTGAAAAAGAACACAAAAAAAAATATACCAAGCGTAAAGTGCAAAAATTATTAAATACAAAAATACTTACGCATGCATTTACAAGGAATTTGTACACTAACAAAAAAGAACAAATAATAACCAAAAACACACTATAAGAATGGAGGGGAAAAAAAATTATATACCGAAAAATATATATATATATAAATTATGCTACTGAAATGACTAAAAAAAAAGAAAAAAGATTCTAATTTTTTTTTATTTTATTTTTTTTTTAAATTACAGAAACATGAAAATCTGGAAATTTCTCGGAGAAAAAAAAATTAATTTCGAATTTTTTAAATTTTTAGTTGGTTTATGACAAAACTAGTGTCAAAAACACTATTTAATTACAAAAAGACTTTAAATCTTTTTTTTTTATTATTTGAAAAAAAAAATTGCTGTTGGAATATTACGACTTTTTTTTTTTATTTTTTATATTCTGAAAATAAATAAAAAAAATTGTTGCTGGAATTTTGAACTTGTCGGATATTTCGTTTTTTTTTAAATAAAACTAGTCCGAAAATCAATATTCTTAAAATCGACCGAAGTCCCCGGCAATGGCGCCAAAAACTTGTTGTCAAATTTTAAAAGTTAAAATTATCGCAAGTGCACGGGGTATTGAAATATAGCGTGTGTCAGTACGGGTCGAACCCACAGAGATTTCGTCAACTTTTATAAAATATCGATTGTCCAACTAGACATATGAGTGTGTCAATGTGATTGAGTGATGGAACAAAATAAATAAATAAATGCGTGACACGAATTATGTAACAATAAAAATAAAGACGGAATAAACGAACAAGTACAAGAGATAATATTAAATGTGGAAGAATCTAGGACGTCGGTTCCGTTTGTCAATTTTAATTAAATTAACACATCAATTTAATTTCGTACTTCCGAATTTATAACACAAAATATACCGACTCTCGTCGCATACATTTCGGAGAATATAACAATACATGCGCTCAAAATATTTTAACGTCTCTTAAATTAGACACCATAAATCCCTATTCCCTCGAAAATATCATTTTTAAAATTTTTAACGGGTATTTAAGCATGAGGTATCAAAACATCTAAGTGCAAGCATAACCCATCAGAAAATGACAACTTTAAATTTTTTAAGGCATGAATTTATAATTAATTCGTTGAGGCTTAACAATACACTCTCGTGTAATTTTAAGCGAATACCGAATTTTTTTATTTCAAATCAGAACATGCCGGAATATCTACGAAATTAAATTAACATGCGTGGTTTAATTAGTCATGACAAACATCACCTAAGTCCTAGTAATTAAACTACTCACAAGACATATTTGACACACAAATATTGCAAGCTGAAAAGAATAATTTTCATTAATAAATGCCAACTTACAAAATTTTGGGGCCAAGACTTGAATTACAATACACAATATGCTCCTCAAAAGTGTGTCTCAAAAATACTCTCTACACAGATTTTTTTTTTATCTCTCAAAGTGTGTCTTTTTTTTTTCTATCCAAAAGTATCCCCAAAGTCTCTACATTGCCCATAATTTATACAAAAAAAAAGAAACAAAACAAAGTAGGACAAAGTCGGAGTTAAACAGGTATGGGGTAAGGTATTTTCGGAAGAAGCAAAACATGGGTAAGTGGGGTGGGGAATCTGCTTTCGTTATGAAGAAAAGGGAGAAGGTGGGAGTGTGGGTTTAGTGGGCAAGTGGGGTTGTATTTAGAGATTTTCGTCAAAAAGAAATGGGGAGAGGCATGGTTCGAACCCCTGACCTCACGCATAAATCTCCTTTCTGCCAACTAGCTTACCCATCAGCTCTTTCTAATATAAACATACACCCAATTATATTTAACAACATATTAAAACCCAAATTTTCTAATTTGCACAATAGCTCAAATCACCATAACTTCTTCATTTGGAGTCCGATTGACTTGCCGTTTGAAACAACGTGACCCACATTTCGGTGCCAACAATATTTCAGTAGTGTCCAGGTCTCGTGATTGACTTTGGGCGTTGACCCGGGACTTTGACTTTGACTTTCTTTTGAATTCAAACTTTGCACGGCCATAACTTCTTCGTTTCAACTCCGATTGATACGCCGTTTGAGCCCAGTCGTCCCTCGAGTCAAGGCCTTCAATTTCCATGGTTGGTCCGAGTCCGAAATCAGATATTTGAATTTACAATTTTGCCCCTGAAGGTGCGTAAGTGACCTATTCATGCTCAATTTGCGTCCGGACTTCACCGCTCTATTTTTAAACCTGTTAATACTCAAAAACAAACTTGCACAAGAAATTAGCAATATAAGATGTGAGCTTGAAGTTCCCAAAATTGCATTATTAACCCCATTTATTCTTAAATTTGTATTTTTCTATAAAAGAGCAAAAATAACTCTAAAAGCTCTTTATTAATGATATAACGAGACTAACAAGTCCTAGATTTGGGTGTATATGATACAAAATAATGCACTCATCAGGATGTCACAGTACAAGACTTATTTTTCACAAGAGTTCGCAGGTGAGTCGAACTTAGTGGGTGCGCTGGCGGTAACTGCCATAGCATGTGGGTAAACTTTCCGTAGGGTAGCGGAGTTCCTTAGTGTTCTTCACGGGAGAGTGGAGGCGTACACTGAGTGATTGGTTGAATTATGCGAGGAATTACTACTTTCGAGAATTATGGCAGTAGGGTTAATAATATTTTCAAAATATCGGCTGCATAGCGATGGAATTTAACTATTGTGGATTGTGGAGTTAAATTTTGGTGTTCGCGACACCAGGGTATGGTTGGTACTAGGTATCACCTGAGAGGGTGTATAGCCTATATATATGTGGGTATATATGTTGTATTACATGGTGCAATAGCACATAGTGAGGTTTTGTGTTCTCACATTTTATCCCGGTAAGTGGGGATGTTTACTGAAGTGAATCAAGGTGGTTAAATTGATTTTCGAGCAAAGAGAGATAGCTCGGGGTTTATTTTGCGCAAGGACTAGTGGTAGTAAGGGCGCAGTATTTCATGTTGTCTTCTGTAGCATAAGGGTAAGCGTATATACTTTTGCGTTGGGAGACAAGTATTTATGGGGAGAGGTTTGAACGTTAGCACTGTGGTTGGGTACCCGGGCGGTAGATATATATATATATATATGTAATATGACTACGGGTTCGAAGTTATATTACGGGCTACGACTAGCATAGTCGGGTAATTTTCGTGCGGTAGAGCGCGGGGATAGGGTGTATGGGCACCCGGGTTAATTAAGGAAAAATTTTGTGCGGTTAAGCACGGGTATACGGTGTATGGGCATCCTGGTAAAGTTAAATGCATACTTGTGTAACGTATGGTTAGAATCGGATGGGATAGATATAGCGGGCTTGGAGGCACATGACTAGTGAGTAATATGTGAATAATGGAACACTAGGTTTATCTTAATTTCGAGGACGAAATTCCTTTGTAAGGGGGGGGGGGGGGGGAGTATGTAACACCCCGTATTTTTGTGCATTTAATGTTTAATTAATTCGGGAATTTTAAATTACTAGTGTGTCGTAATTCGAATTGAATTAATTATGACAATATATTTATTTAAATATTAATTGGGAAGTGAATGGTTAATGTTTAGGAAAATTTATTTACTAAGTGAATAGTAATAATTTAATTACGTCATTTCGGGTATTAATGACGGGGTATGCACTTATCTCAACCGGGAGTCGGTATAGACTAAATTGGGTGTGAAATAAGGATTTTTATAAATTAATTCGGATGCCAATTCTGAGGGTGCGTTTGAGTCCGGATGAGTCAAGATAGTTAGAAAAGAGTACCCGAGGGTACTAATTGGGTCTCAGGGTATGTTTGGGCATGGTTGGGCCCACACGGGGTGAGTTGGGCCACTTTAATTAAGCCCATTAGACTAAAAACGGGATTAAGGGTTTTTAACCTAATTGGGAGATTAAGGGATGGCAGCCAACATTACTCTAAACCTAGGGTTTGAGAGGATATTTGGGGGAAAGCAAATCAAGAACAAATTGGAGGTTATTGGAGCCAAATTAAGGGACATCAACAACGGATCAGACACTACGAACACTTACAGGCAAGTGGTTAACTGTTGTGATTTCTAAAACATTGATAATTAATTCATATCGTAGTGATGTGTGTTTGAAAATTTGTTTTGGGTGTGTCACCAAAATCTAAATTGGGTTTTTGTAAATTTATATACCTTAATGAGATTACGGGGGTAAATTGATCGTGTTTATGATTCTAGAATGTAGAGAACTGAATCAGATGTTAAAATCAGTAAGAGTAGAGGGTTAATTACTGATAAAAATGAATTAAATTCGTATTGGGGATTTGAAACCCGAATAATACCCAAATCGGGAAAAAGTAGAAAATCGTGAGATTTAATTTCTGTTTGATGTTCTATAAGGTGCTTTGATCTTATTCTTATGTAGAAATAGGGTTGATTGGGCTTGGGTTAGTCTGATGGAAAGAATGAAAGTTGGAGGTTTTTGTTAATGGTGGAACTGCCTATTGAAGAAGACGAAGTCAGGGCCGATCGATCGATCGACCCAGGGGGTTCGATCGATCGATGATTCAACATTCTGTGCAGTTCGCCCAGTTTGCTTATAAGGGGGGGGGGGGGGATTTAATTAGAAATTAATTCCCATACATTAAAAAGTGATAAATAATTGTGAAACAAATATTCCTAGCAAATATGGGAGAAAGTAATTGGGACTACGATGAATTTATGTGTGTCATTTAATGGATGAATTTGAGAGATTTTATTCCAAAATAGTGAGGTACGGATCAAGTGAGTGAATCCGGGTATATTGGTCATGCGACCCCAAGGTATTGAATTAAGTTTGGAGATAAACTAATTAATTTTGAGTCGGGATATAGACTCGAGAAATATTTAATTATGGACCAAGTGGGCGAGTCCGGGTATGTTGGTAATTATAGGTAAATATATTTGGGAAATTATGGAGATAAATGTGTGACACATTGTGGGAGAAAAATGTGGGAAAGTAATTATGAGATGTAAAGATGGACCGAGTGAGTGAGTCCGAGTATGTTGGTTATGTGACACCAAAGTATTAAATTTATTTTCGAGAGAGAGTAATTAATTTGGAGTCGGAACATAGACTCGAGAAATATTAAGTTACGGGCCAAGTAAGTGAGTCCGGGGATAATGGTTGGGTGACACCAAGTTATTAAATTAATAAATGCGTTAATTAATTTAATTAGAGTGGGATTGTAGACTCGGGTAGTATTAAATTAATAAGAGTGAGAATTAATTTAATAAGAGTCGGATTGTAGACTCGGGTAGTAATAAATTAATAAGAGTGAGAATTAATTTAATAAGAGTGGGATTGTAGACTCGGGTAGTATTAAATTAATAAGTGTATTAATTAATTTAATTAGAGTCGGACTGTGTACTCGGGTAGGATTTAATTAATTAATGTGTAAATTAATTATATTAGAGTCGGACAACAGGCTCGGATTTTTATTGATTAATTAATGGGTAAATTAATTAAATTATAGTCGGACGATAGACACTGGGCGGCATTAAATTAATACGTGTGTGTGACACCCCGACTATTTAAATACCGGGTAGCTACTCCTTTATTAAATTAATTCAAAATGCCAAGTTGGCTCAGTTAATAGCATCACTGTCGAAAACATTTTTATTATTACTAACCACCTAGTATTTAAAAAGTAAGTGCCAAATTTTAATTAAAGTCTGATTAACATGCAACAAGTGTAATAAAGAATAATAACACCATTCACCATACTGAAGTAAAAAGAATAACCATCACATAATATAATTAAAGTCTGGAGGAAAACTCCTCACTACAAATCCCACAACTGATAAGTAAACTGAATATTAAAACAGTCATGCCAAAGTCTGAAAACTGAAATGGAAATGTAACTCTAATAGAAATGGGCAACATGCCCTACAACTGATAGATAATGAATCTGGAATACAACTGATAGAAGCGTCTACAAGAAAAACCTTGTAGCTTCCACAAACAGCTACAGCTCGTCACCAGAATGAGTATCCTATGCATGGTGTCCTTGTGGCTGGGCACCTAAAATGGTTTTACAAGAAAAGTAGATTTGAAAGAAAACGGGTCAGAGCCCGAATGTGGAGATATTTTAAAAACCTGCAAGTGCTTTAAAAACATTTAAAACATTAAATGCAAAGTACATGTTAGGACGTGCACTCACATGATATTCTCACCTCTCGTCTAACAGTGCACTCCTAACGTAAGTACCCATCTATACCGACACAACCACTAGCTAAGTGACATCATATCTAGCTAGACTGTCATAGGTCCTACCCTTATTACTCGGTTCTATTAACATTATAACGCTCGTAATTAAGTAGGGGTTTAACGTAAACTCAGATGCTCAATATGCAATATATATATCACTATCAGTTAACTCGTTATATTTCTCGAAGCAATACCTTAATTATATTCACAACATTAACATGAAGGTTCCCATTAATTAAGTGTACATTATTCGCATCATAAATATACAATATAAGCACCCCGAGAACTAAGCTGTGGTGCACACATACTCTGCTATCCATCCCGGTACATCACGTACATAAGGATTACATATTCCGAATCTCTCAGGAATAGTTCACAGATAACAACATCACAAACAATGGAGGCGAACACGTTCACATCACATAGGTCACGCACATACCTACGCTCCTACGATCAGCAGACTTATTAATATCCCAATAAGTCTTTCTATGACCTATGTTCATCAAGGTAACAAGTCTAAATCCGGGCAACACAAGGATTAGAGGGCCCTAAGCGAACGCAAACCTCCCGTGATAGCAAGTATGGTAGGTATGTCATACACACAATTCATATACCAATACTAAGTAAACACACGTCTTAGTAATCCCGTAGTTTAATCGTAGTACATATCGCTTTCTCGTACTAACTTATAATTATCACAATTTATACTATTCCGGTTTATAATCATACGCACCATAATTTATTCTCTCGTCATAGTAGACACTCACGTCTCAACCCAAACGGTTCATCGAATTAAATCTCTCGTATATAATTTACTCCTCGTAATAACCCAAAAGTCCCAATTCTATCCTTACATCATCATTGGAATGTTATCTATATCCTCAAACAAGTTTACGGGGCTCCAAAAATCAAAACAGTCCAAAAAGGACCAAACTGTCAACTCGTTAGAAGTCTCGTTCGAACTAGACTGTTCGAACGAGATTCCTCTGTCAACTCGTTAGAAGTCTCGTTCGAACGAGGCTGTTCGAACGAGATCCAGTTCGTTCGAACGAACTGTCCCTTCTAACGAGATCTCGTTCGAACGAAGTTATCGAACGAGGCTCCCTTTCGTTAGAACGACTGGTCAATTCGTTAGAAGCTCGTTCGAACGAGTTCGTTCGAACGACCTGGGCAGGGGCTTCTAACGACCTACCAGATTCGTCCCAGATTTTCCTAAAACTCGTTTTCACCATTTTTACTCCTCAAATCTCTTCTAAACTAAGTCGCAACAATCGTTTTAAGGTCTCTAAACAATCCTAAACATATTATAATCACATCCTAACACGTTTTGAAGGATTAATCCATCCTAACATCAACCAAATTTACACATCTCTACACTTTTTCCCAATTTATCAAGAACATGAACCCTAGCTTTTTGAATCATGAATTAATCCAATATAAATCCGTTTTAATTTCTTCCAATCATAAATATTATGGAAATACTCACCTACCTATCATTCTACATGCAATTCTCTTCAAGATTTTCAAGTTCTAAACTCCAAACTACATGGGTTTTCATATTTCACCTAGAACAAACACAAAATTCGAATTTTTCTAACATGGAAAGAACATTCTTTGAAATTAAATGGAATTAAGTCACTTGCCTTGGTTGTCTCTGAGTTTGGTGTTGATTTGGTGAAGATTTCTGCAGAATTTCTTCTCTCTCCAAGCTTCTTCTCCAATGGTGGCTATGGTGGCTAGGGTTTGCTTTTGGGAAGGTTGGAAACCTAATTGATAACCTCCGTAGCTTAAAGGGTTAATATGGGTTGGTTAGTGGGTTTAGTGGGTTAAATCCACATCAGATTAAGACTCCCAATTTTCGTCACTTTTAATTCCTCAAAATGTAAAATTACCAAAATACCCTTTAAGTTGCCGGTATGGCTTAAAATACCCCGAGACCCAAACTACACCCCCGGCTAGTGTTTTCTGCCTATATCGACCCTTCCGGACGCGTTGGCGCACTCAAAATGACCATACGGATAATAGAAATAAAAATCACTTTTATAATTAAAATAATATACCATGACGCGGGGGTCACACGCGTCTCCACAAAATTCTCAAATTGCCGTATATTAATCTCACGACAAATTTTATAATACCAAATTCATATATAAAAACATGTATGCACATAATCAAATACCAACTCGCATCTCGTTAGTATTTATAACCCGGATTAATTTCCAATTAATACGCATTTAATTAATTAATCCCAAAAATAAATATAGCCAAAAGTACGGGGTATTACATACTTCCCCCCTAATAACTGAATTTCGTCCCGAAATTTGAAACTAGAAAGTACCTGCTAAAAATAGCTCTGGATAACGTTCGCGCATCTCATCCTCGCTCTCCCATGTGGACTCCTCGACATTGTGATGTCGCCACTGAACACACACTAACGGAACTATATTTGACCGCAGTTTCCTCTCGCTTCGGTCCAAAATAGCAATCGGCCCCTCCTCGTAAGAGCTATCCGGCTGGAGGTCAATGTCCTCCACAGCAATGTGAGAATGAGCCAAATTATCTCTAAGGTATTTCCTCAGCGAGGAAATATGGAACACATCGTGAATCCGATGCAAATGCTCCGGTAACCCAAGTCTATACGCAACCAGTCCGATCCGCTCAATAATAGGAAACGGCCCCACATACCTTGGTGCCAACTTCCCCTTCTTCCCGAAATGCATAATCCCCTTCATAGGAGATACTCTGAGCAAAACCTGGTCCCCCACTTGGAACTCTCTGAAAAACCTCTTCGCATCAGCATAACTCTTCTGCCTGTCTTGAGCTACCCGAATGCGACTCCGAATCAACTCAATCCTTGCCGAAGTATCCTGAATCACTTCCGGCCCAAGAAGTTTGTTGTCCCCCACCTCTAACCAACATGCTGGGGAACGACAAGGCCTACCGTACAACGCCTCAAACGGAGCCATGCCAATCGTGAACTGATAGGAGTTGTTGTAAGCAAACTCCACCAGTGGAAGGTACTGCTCCCATCCACCCCCGAAGTCAATAATGCACATGCGTAGCATGTCTTCTAACATCTGATTCGTGCACTCTGTCTGCCCATCGGTCTGCGGATGATAAGCTGTACTCAACCGCAACTCCGTGCCCATTGACTCCTGGAAACTTTCCCAAAACTGCGAAACAAATATCTTGTCTCTGTCAGACACGATATTTAGGGGCACACTGTGAAGTCTCACAATCTCTGAAATGAAGAGCTGGGCATACTGTCCCGTAGTGTAGTCAGTCCTTACGGGTAAAAAGTGAGCGACCTTGGACAACCTATCCACAATTACCCAAACGGAGTCGTGGACCCTCTGCGACATAGGCAACCCCGTGATAAAGTCCATGGATATGCTCTCCCACATCCACACCGGGACCTCCAATGGCTGTAGCAATCCTGCCGGTTTCTGATGATCCACTTTTTCAAGCTGACAAGTGGCACATTTCGAAACAAACTCAGCGATATCTCTCTTCATACCGCTCCACCAATACTGTCGTCTCATGTCTTGGTACATTTTGTCCCCTCCGGGATGTACCGCGAACTGTGAGCCGTGCGACTCTGCTATCACGTTGTGTCGCAATTCCTCTCCTTCCGGAACCACCAATCTCCCATTGAAGCGTAATCCCCCGTCTGAGCTAACGGTATAGGATTCGGCTCCCTCTGCTAGTAATCGAACTATCTGCTCCTGACAGAACGAGTCATTGGCCTATGCCCGTACTACCTTCGTGACAATCTGCGGTGTAACGGTCATCACAGACATGAAAGATCGGGCCACTGCATCCTGGTGTCCCAATTCCTTCCACTTAGCCTTCCACACCTCTGCTGGCCTACGGCTCAACGCGTCTGCTACCACGTTAGCCTTACCTGGGTGATACTGGATGTCGAACTAGTAGTCCTTCACAAACTCAAGCCACCTACGCTGCCGCATATTCAATTCCTTCTGCGTGAACAGGTACTGTAGGGACTTGTGGTCCGTGAACAGTTGGAACTTCTCCCCCAAAAGATAGTGCCTCCAAATCCGTAGGGCAAATACCACTCCCGCCAACTCCAAATCATGCGTGGGGTAATTCTTCTCATGAGGCTTAAGCTTACGGGAAGCATAAGCTATGGCCTGTCTCTCCTGCTGTAATACACCTCCCAGTCCTTGCAAAGACGCATCGGTGTAAACCAAATACTCAACTCCCGGTCTCGGCAATGCTAACACAGGTGCTGAGGTCAATTTGTCCTTCAATTCATCGAATGCCAACTGACAGGTATCACTCCAGATGTATGGCACACCCTTACGAGTCAGATGTGTCAAAGGACCTGCTATCTCTGAGAAGCCCCGAATAAACCTCCTGTAGTATCCTGCTAGACCCAAGAAACTACAAATTTCAGTCGGTGTTGTGGGCTGCCCCCACTCCCTCACCGCTGATACTTTCCCCGGATCAACAGCTATTCCCCGGTCGGAAATGATATGTCCCAAAAACTGGACTTCCTTCATCCAAAACCCGCACTTCTCATATT
Organism: Sambucus nigra; assembly: GCA_949130495.1. NCBI lineage: Eukaryota > Viridiplantae > Streptophyta > Magnoliopsida > Dipsacales > Adoxaceae > Sambucus > Sambucus nigra. The sequence goes on from CASBWL010000454.1 coordinate 31,482, forward strand.
TTGCATACAAATCGTTCTGACGAAGTGTCTGCAAAACCTGCCTCAAATGCTCGGCGTGCTCCTCCTCTGTCTGGGAGTAAACCCGAATATCGTCGATGAAGACAATGACAAATTGATCTAGGAAATCCCTGAACACTCTGTTCATCAAGTCCATAAACACTGCTGGAGCGTTGGTCAAACCGAAAGGCATAACCCGAAACTCGTAAGAACCATATCTCGACAAGAACGCAGTCTTCGAGACATCTTCCTCCCTGATACGCAACTGATGGTATCCCGATCTCAAATCAATCTTCGAGAAGAAAGAAGCTCCTCTCAACTGGTCGAATAAGTCATTGATTCGAGGCAACGGATACTTATTCCGTATCGTGACCTTATTCAACTCTCGGTAGTCCACACACAATCTCAGTGAACCGTCCCTCTTATTCACAAACAGAACTGGAGCGCCCCAAGGTGAGGTACTCCTGCGAATAAAGCCCTGACCTAACAGCTGCTCTATTTGATCCCGTAACTCCCTCATCTCAGTTGGAGCCATACGGTACGGTGCGCATGCTATAGGTCTCGTACCCGGTAGCAAATCTATAACAAAGTCTATCTCTCGACTGGGGGGTAAGCCTGGTATCTCCTGAAACACATCCGAATACTCCCTGACTACTGGGATAGAATCTAAAGGAATCACTACCTCCTTAGAGGTATCCTCCTCAATGTAATACAGATGAGCGGTCGATCCTCCCTCTGGGCGAGGCATCACCACTACAAACATCTCTTGCCCCGGAATGGCAAAAACAATGCTCCCGCTGAAGCAATCAATCATGGCCCTATGAGCTACGAGCCAATCCATACCGATAATCACATCGTGAACATGCATATCTAATACTAACATGTCCGCAGGTAATACCAAACCGCCAATCTCAACCCCCACTCCCCGGCATATAAAGAAAATAAGTGACCCACTTCCCAATGGTGAGTCGACACACGTCACTGTGCTCTCTGCCGTAGCTAACAATCCTAGAGCTTTCGCGAAGTGTGTAGCTATAAAATAGTGTGTAGCACCCGTATCAAATAATACCCGACCCATAGTGCCATGGATAGGAAACGTACCCTCAATCGCGGGCGGTGCCTGTGGAACTACAGCCTGGTGGACGTTGTAAACACGTCCATACTGTAGCTTCCCCTGCTGAACTGGGACTGCTGGAATGGGTGGCAATGCTGCCATCTGTGGCGGTGCGGGAAGAGTGGCGGGAAACATAGGCCTCTGTGGCTCCTGGCGAGCACCCTGCTGCTGCTGCTGTGGGGCCCTGCCCCTATCAGGACAATCCTGTCGCTTATGGCCAGTCTTGCCACAAATAAAGCACTTCCCTGGGAAGTTCCCTACTCTCTGTCCCTACTGTCCCCGGCCCTGGTGGCCGTTACCGTTCCTCCCTTGGCCCTGCTGGCCCTAGTGAAACTGCTGCCCATTCTGCCCCTGTTGGCCCTGATGGCCGTTTGGACCCTAATGGCCCTGACGGAAACCTCCCTGTCCCTGTCTATAGTTCCCTGACCGGAACCTCTTATTATCCCCCTACTGGGAGCCCTGCTCATTCTGTCTCTGCCCCTGACCAAATTGTGCCCCGCTGGCACCATGTCCTCCAGTCCTGCCCTGATGGCTAGACTCCCCTGACCTCTTACCCTCGGCCATATGAAAACGGTGGTCCTGGCAGTGTAACAATGCAGCGTTAACCACATCAGAATAGGTGGCCAACGATAGGTTCCCTAACAGATGCTGAAGGATCCTCACAGTCAACCCGTCCGTGAACTTCTCAATCTTCTTCTTCTCTGTTGGTATCTCATCTGGAACGATATTCAACAGATTCGTGAACAAAGCCTCATACTCGGCCACAGTCTTACCTACCTGCTTCAGACTCATCAATCTCCTCCTCATTTCCGTATAAACAGCAGATGGAAAGTACTTGCGGTCGAACCGCACCCAGAACTCCTGAATCGTGAGAGCATTCCTCTCCTCCATGGTGGCAATAGACTCCCACCACTGTAGCGCAGATCCAACTAGCTTGAAAGTAGCTAGCACCTTCTTCTGGACGTCCGTGCACTCATACATCCTTAAGTGCCTCTGCATATCCTTCCTCCACTGGCTCGAGACTACCACATCTGAGCTACCAGCAAACTCTGGCGGATGCGCTTTCTGAAAAGCGTCACATACACGCTCCCAAGCAGACGGAAATGCATTAGCTTGTACTGGCGCGGCAACCGGTGCCTACGGTGGTGCCTGCTGAACAACGGCAATGGCAGCATTTACCGCTTGGGCTACTATAGCTACAACCTCAGCGGCGTTCATCATGCCCTGAACTGGAGTGGGCTGGGGTTCGGGCGTTGCATCCCTGGGAACTCATCATGCACATCATGGAGGCATCTGAAATAAGAACAAAGTTTATAAGTTCGCTGTTTATAAACTTAAGATAGCTGAAGAACGAAGCATACACAAAAAGAGTACAACAGTCCTAAAATATAGGGCTCTATATCAAAGAAACTTAGCGGAAACATAATAAGCCGTCAGATCCTAAAGGACACTAGAACCTGATGATCTGATACCACCTGTGACACCCCGACTAATTAAATACCGGGTAGCTACTCCTTTATTAAATTAATTCAAAATGCCAAGTTGGCTCAGTTAATAGCATCACTGTCGAAAACATTTTTATTATTACTAACCACCTAGTATTTAAAAAGTAAGTGCCAAATTTTAATTAAAGTCTGATTAACATGCAACAAGTGTAATAAAGAATAATAACACCATTCACCATACTGAAGTAAAAAGAATAACCATCACATAATGTAATTAAAGTCTGGAGGAAAACTCCTCACTACAAATCCCACAACTGATAAGTAAACTGAATATTAAAACAGTACATGCCAAAGTCTGAAAACTGTAATGGAAATGTAACTCTAATAGAAATGGGCAACATGCCCTATAACTGATAGATAATGAATCTGGAATCCAAGTGATAGAAGCGTCTACAAGCAAATCCCTATAGCTTCCACAAACAGCTACAGCTCGTCACCAGAATGAGTATCCTATGCATGGTGTCCTTGTGGCTGGGCACCTAAAATGGTTTTACAAGAAAAGTAGATTTGAAAGCAAACGGGTCAGAGCCCGAATGTGGAGATATTTTAAAAACCTGCAAGTGCTTTAAAAATATTTAAAACATTAAATGCAAAGTACATGTTAGGACGTGCACTCACATGATATTCTCACCTCTCGTCTAACAGTGCACTCCTAACGTAAGTACCCATCTATAACGACACAACCACTAGCTAAGTGACATCATATCTAGCTAGACTGTCATAGGTCCTACCCTTATTACTTGGTTCTATTAACATTATAACGCTCGTAATTAAGTAGGGGTTTAACGTAAACTTAGATGCTCAATATGCAATATATATATCACTATCAGTTAACTCGTTATATTTCTCGAAGCAATACCGTAATTATATTCACAACATTAACATGAAGGTTCCCATTAATTAAGTGTGACACCCCGACTAATTAAACACCGGGTAGCTACTCCTTTACAAAATTAATTCAAAATGCCAAGTTGGCTCAGTTAACAGCATCACTGTCGAAAACGTTTTATTATTACTAACCACCTAGTACTTAAAAAGTAAGTGCCAAATTTTAATTTAAAGTCTGATTAACATGCAAGTATAATGAAGAAATAATAACACCATTCACCATAATGAAGTAATAGAGTAACCGGAACATGCTATAAATAAAACTGGAGGAAAAACTCCTCATAATACAATCTCACAACTGAAGTAAGTAATGAAATACTGAATACTGAAATGAATACATGCCAACGTCTGAAAACTGAAATGGAAATGTATCTAATAGAACTTGGGCGACATGCCCTACAACTGAGGAATAATGAATAAGGGGTCCAAATGATATAAGCGTCTAAAAGCAAGTCCCTGTAGCTTCCACAAGCAGCTACAGCTCGTCATCAGAATGGAAATCCTATGCATGGTGACCTTGTGGCTGGGCACCTAAAATGGTTTTACAAAAAGATAGATTTGAAAGAAACGGGTCAGAGCCCGAATGTGGAGATATTTTAAAAACCTGCAAGTGCTTTAAAAACATTTAAAACAGTATATGCAAAGTACGTGTTAGGACGTGCTCTCACATGATATACTCACCTCTCGTCTAACTGTGCACTCCTAACGTTCCTGTACCCATTCGTGTGTTATCTCATAACTATCTAAAGAGTTTCTAACACTTCTACTCGGTTCTCGTTAAATTTCCAACTTTAATAAATAAATAGAGAGTTCTACTTTAATTCCCGGATTCACAATTATTAACAATACCAAAAAGATCTCTTTTTATCTTTCAAAACATTACCATAATTATACTCACAATTTATTATAGTAAATTCCTTCTCGATTAACCGTATATTTTCACATCATAAATATACAATACAAGCACCCAAAGGCTAAGCTGCGGTGCACACATACTCTGCTATCCATCCCGGTACATCACGTACATAAGGATTACAAATTCCGAATCTCTCAGGAATTGTTGGAATCAACACCACACACATAAATGGAGGCGAACATAATTCAATCATATCCATGGTCACGTACATACCTACGCTCCATAGTCAGCTGGCTTATTAACTCACAAATAAGTCATTCTCTTGAACTATATCCTCTAGGCACCAATCTAAATCCGGGCAACACAAGGATAAGAAGGTCCTAAGCGAACGTAACCTCCCGTGATAGCAAGTATGGTAGGTATGTCATACACATAAAGTTATCTACTAAGCATTCACACATCTTAGATGTTTCAATATTAATAAGGGTATTCTCTACATCATTATACCATTATTCCCAATTCATGTATTTCAAGTGTCCCGACAATATATAAATTAAATAGTCAACACATCTCACGTCGTAATATCTTAAACTTAAAACCTGTCTCGAATAGACTATTAAGTTCCCATAATTCCCTCATATAACATCGCTATACCTAAGGTCCTTACTTCTGCCCCAAACCTTATTTCATCAAATTATTCAAATTTGTACTATTAACCCAAATATTATCTCACATAACGAATTTCATTAATTTAGAATGATTCCTCAAATTAAATTCCAATTAATGTCCAATCTCAAAATCATGCCTATTGGTCTTCCTTAAAATTTAGGGTAATCACAATGTCTCCAATAATATTATCCAAGGGTTATCATCATTAAAATTCAATTAAGGAAAACTTTATTCATTCTGGGAAGGTCGATCGATCGACCTTGACCTTCGATCGATCGATTGTGGTCGATCGATCGACTTATGAATGTCGATCGATCGATTACACAGGTCTGTTACGGGCTGCTTCGTTTTGCATTTACAGTTTCGTCCCAATTCACCATTTTTAAGCATGAAACATCAAGATAAGGTCACTATAACGTTATACTAACATCCTATATCAGTAATAACATTCTAAATCCCATAATTCATCATTTAAAGGCTTACTTTGGATTAAAACTACATCAAAAATTTCCCAGATTTCTTCCATTCAAGAACATCATTAAGTTTCTTCTAATTCTACCTTTTGATCATCAAGGTTCTGTTTTCAACATATAATTTCGTCCAGAATATACTACATGCAAATCCTACATAAATCATGGCTTTTATCTTTCAATTCATGGGTCTAATTTAACTCCAAAAATCAATTTCGAAAATTCCTAAACATGGAAACATATCTTGAATTAAAAGGGTTTAAATCACTTGCCTTAATTATCTCAGAATTTGGTGTAGAATCTTTGTGACAAAGTTGTTCCTTCTCTCTCTTATCTGCAGAATTCTTCCCTTCTCTCTTTCTCTCAAGTTCTTCTCAAGGTTCCCTTCTCTCTCTCTCTCTCAAGCTTTTCCCAAGGTTGAAGATAATGGAGAATGGAGGTGTGAAATGGTTTGTGGGAGTTGAATTGCTATATCAACTTCTCCCGTAGCCCATAATGACATATAATGGGGTTAGTGGGTTAAGTGGGTTAAGGAAATAGTCAGCTTATTAATTCCATTTTCGTCACTTTTTAATTCCCAAAAATACAAATTACCAAATTACCCCTTAAGATGTCGGTATGGCCCACAAATATCCCGGGACCCAAACTAAACTTCCGGCTAGTGTTTTCTGACTATCTCGACCCTTCCGGACGCGTTGGCGCACTCAAAACGACCATACGGTTAATGGAACTAAAATTCACTTTTTAATTATGTAGCACAATATCATGACGTGGCGGTCACACGCGTCAAGTAAAATTCCCAAATTGTCGTATTTATATCTCACGACAATATCAATATTACCAATATTCATATAATGCCAAGTATGCACATTATAATAAAATACTAACTCACATCTCATTAATATTATTATCCGGATTAATTTCCAATTAATAAACATTTAATTCAATTAATCCCCAATAATAAATAACGCAGAAAATACGGGGTATTACATACTCCCCCCCTAATAACTGAATTTCGTCCCGAAATTCGGAACTAGAAAGTACCTGGTAAGAATAACTCTGGATAACGTTCGCGCATCTCATCCTCGCGCTCCCATGTGGACTCCTCGACATTATGATGTCGCCACTGAACACGCACTAACGGAACTATCTTTGACCGCAGTTTCCGCTCACTTCGGTCTAGAATAGCAATAGGTCCCTCCTCGTAAGAACTATCCGGCTGGAGATCAATATCCTCCACAGCAATGAGAGAATGAGCCAAATCGTCTCTAAGGTATTTCCTAAGCGAGGAAATATGAAACACATCGTGAATCCGATGTAAATGCTCCGGTAACCCAAGTCTGTACGCAACCGGTCCAATCCGCTCAATAATAGGAAATGGTCCCACATATCTCGGTGCCAACTTCCCTTTCTTCCCGAAACGCATAATCCCCTTCATAGGAGATACCCTGAGCAAAACCTGGTCCCCTACTTGGAACTCTCTGAAAAATCTCTTTGCGTCAGCATAACTCTTCTGTCTGTCCTGAGCCACCCGAATGCGACTGCGAATCAATTCTATCCTTGCCGAAGTATCCTGAATCACTTCCGGCCCAAGTAGTTTGTTGTCCCCCACCTCCAACCAGCATGCTGGGGAACGACAAGGTCTACCGTACAATGCCTCAAATGGAGCCATGCCAATGGTGAACTGATAGGAGTTGTTGTAAGCAAACTCCACCAGTGGAAGATACTGCTCCCATCCACCCTCAAAGTCAATGGTACACATACGTAGCATGTCCTCCAACATCTGATTTGTGCGCTCGGTCTGTCCATCGGTCTGCGGGTGATACGCCGTACTCAATCGCAATTCCGTGCCCATGGCCTGCTGAAAACTTTCCCAAAACCGTGAAACAAATACCTTGTCTCGGTCAGACACGATATTTAAGGGCACCCCATGGAGTCTCACTATCTCTGAAATAAAGAGCTGGGCATACTGTCCCGCAGTGTAATCTGTCCTGACGGGTAGAAAATGAGCGACCTTCGACAACCTATCCACAATCACCCAAATGGAGTCGTGCCCTCTCTGCGATGTAGGCAACCCCGTGATAAAGTCCATAGAGATGCTCTCCCACATCCACATCGGGACCTCTAATGGCTGTAACAGTCCTGCCGGTCTCTGATGATCCACTTTTACGAGCTGACAAGTGGCGCATTTTGAGACAAACTCGGCAATATCTCTCTTCATCCCGCTCCACCAATACTGACGTCTCATGTCTTGGTACATTTTGTCCCCTCGGGGATGTACCGCGAATCGTGAGCCGTGCGACTCTGCCATCACCTCATGCCGCAATTCCTCCCCTTCTGGAACCACCAATCTCCCATTGAAGCGTAATCACCCGTCTGAGCTAACGGTATAGGATTCAGCTCCCTCTGCTAATAATCGAACTATCTGCTCCTGACAGAACGAGTCATTTGCCTGTGCCTTCACCACCTTCGTGACAATCTGCAGTGTAACAGTCATCACAGACACGAAAGATCGGACCACTGCATCCTGGTGTCCCAATTCCTTCCACTTAGCCTTCCACACCTCTGCCACCTCATCTGCTGGCCTGCGGCTCAACGCGTCTGCTACCACGTTAGCCTTACCCGGGTGGTACTCGATGTCGAACTGGTAGTCCTTCACAAACTCAAGCCACCTACGCTGCCGCATGTTCAATTCCTTCTGCGTGAACAGATACTGTAGTGACTTGTGGTCCGTGAACAGCTGAAACTTCTCCCCCAAAAGATAGTGCCTCCAAATCCGTAAGGCAAATACCACTGCTGCCAACTCCAAATCATGCGTGGGGTAATTCTTCTCATGAGGCTTAAGCTTACGGGAAGCATAAGCTATGGCATGTCTCTCCTGCTGCAAAACACCTCCAAGCCCTTGCAAAGACGCATCGGTGTAAACCAAATACTCAACGCCCGGTCTCGGCAATGCTAACACAGGTGCTGAGGTCAATTTGTCCTTCAACTCATCGAATGCCAACTGACAGGCATCACTCCAGATGTATGGCACACCCTTACGAGTAAGATGTGTCAAAGGACCTGCTATCTCCGAGAAACCCCGAATAAATCTCCTGTAGTATCCTGCTAAGCCCAAGAAACTACGAATCTCCGTTGGTGTCGTGGGCTGTCCCCACTCCCTCACCGCTGATACCTTTCCCGGATCAACAGATATTCCCTGGTCGGAAATAATGTGACCCAAGAACTGGACCTCCTTCAGCCAAAACCCGCACTTCTCATATTTTGCATACAGCTCGTTCTGACGAAGTGTCTGCAAAACCTGCCTCAAATGCTCGGCGTGCTCCTCCTCTGTCTGAGAGTAGACCAGAATGTCATCAATGAAGACAATGACAAACTGATCTAGGAAATCTCTGAACACCCTGTTCATCAAGTCCATAAACACTGCTGGAGCGTTGGTCAAGCCGAAAGGCATAACCCGAAACTCATAAGAACCATATCTCGATAAGAACGCAGTCTTCGAGACATCCTCCTCCCTGATACGCAACTGATGGTATCCTAATCTCAAATCAATCTTCGAGAAGAAAGAAGCTCCTCTCAACTGGTCGAATAAGTCGTCGATTCGAGGCAACGGATACTTATTCCGTATCGTGACCTTATTCAACTCTCGGTAGTCCACGCACAAACGCAGTGAACCATCCCTCTTCTTCACAAACAAAACTGGAGCGCCCCAAGGTGAGGTACTCCTACGAATAAAGCCCTGCCCTAACAGCTGCTCTATCTGATCCCGTAGCTCTCGCATCTCAGCTGGAGCCATACGGTACGGTGCTCGTGCTATAGGTCTCGTATCGGGTAACAAGTCTATAACAAAATCTATCTCTCGACTGGGGGGTAGGCCTGGTATCTCCTGAAACACATCAGAATACTCCCTGACGACTGGGATTGAATCTAAAGGAATTACAACCTCCTTAGAGGTATCCTCCTCAATGTAATATAAATGAGCGGTCGAGCCTCCCTCTGGGCGAGGCATCGCCACAACAA
>CASBWL010000455.1:20000-22500 GCA_949130495.1 Sambucus nigra
TGCCCATGCATCATTCTGAGGGACATGACAAGGGAGATCGCCCGATCATTTCTACCCCAGAGTGATTAGAACATGTAATCTCAGATCACATGAACGCATCTCACCCCAAAGCAATTAGAACGTTAAATCTCCCCCATCCTTTCGGGGGGATGCCAGGACATCGCATCTCCCCACGAGGGTAATCACACAGTCGGATAACCATCCCATTTTCGTGATTCCGAGGCTTCACGAAGATCGAATGCAAATCCCACTGTGTGATTTCCCCCGTATTCCTGGGAACGCCTAGGCGCTCGTTCCCCGACCCTTCCCGAAGGAAGGGAAGGTTGGCTAGGAACATCACCCCCCTCTATATAACATCTTAACAAAAATTCCAAAGTGGTAGCAGTAGACATGAACTGCGATAAGTTCGAAAAATTTCCTTGCACTGGGAAAGGTCACCCAACGTCAGGCATCGCGTGAGGTTGTTTGCCTGTTTTCCAAGCATTACCTCGACGACATTGTCTTCTTTCACTGGTATCGGTGGCATCACGTGAGGTTATTCGCTTATTTTTCGACATCACCCGACCGAAATTGCCTGGTTTTATGCACGACCTGGCCGACTTTGCCTATATATTTTGGGAGTAAGCAGGACGTGCATGGGAATAGATCGACCAACTTGTTGGGTCGCTTAGGCATCACGTGGAATATGTTACCTTATCGTGTCGGGACTGTTGTGGGTGCCAACCTGCATCTTGGGTTGGGCATCCCAGGTTGGCGCCACTATTTCTTTCGATATTGGGTTGCCTTGCCATGATACCCAATCGGGTGCCAACTTGCATGGGCATTCAGGCAACATTTGGGCACATTTTCGTTGTGCGCTGAAAACGGTCGACCGACGTGCCGTGTCGGTCGGCCGACAGCATGTTTCGCTTTTGGCGACGCCTTGTATCGGGCATATCTAGGGACGTTGCCTTGTTTCTAGGCATCATTCAAATGACTTTCAGGCAACATCTGGGCACAGTTCCGTTCTGCACTGAAAACGGTCAGCCGGTGTGCCACGCCGGTCGGTCGACTTTTGGTGACCCATTCTCTATCGGACATTTCTAGGAACATTTGGCCATTGGGTACCTTGCCTAGGTGTTCCATGTTTGCTCGAATGACTTTCAGGCAACATTTGGGCACCGTTTTCATTATGCGCTGGAAACGGTCGACCGACGTGCCGTGTCGGTCGGCCGACGATCGGGCGACTTTCGGTGACCCGTAGTATCGGGCATATCTAGGGACCTCAGTTACTTGCGGACGTTGCCTTGTATGTAGTCATCATTGGAATGACTTTCAGGCAACATTTGGACAACGTTTTCGTTCTAGCCTGGAAACGGTCGACCGACGTTTTTCGTCGGTCGGCCGACGGTCGGGCAGATCTTGGCGACCCTTTTTTCGGGACTTTTTTGGGTCATCGGGGCTTAGTGGACTTGTCTTGGGGTGTTTTTATGCATCGGGCATGCGTCGGTAACGGTCATCGGTCATGCTGAAAATTTCGAACCTCTGCTGCTCTGGACTCACCCCCCCTCATATAACATCTTAACGAAATTTTCATAGTGGTAGCAGTAGACATCAACTGCAATAAGATGAGTACTCGGGTATTCCCTTTGCCAAAGTTTGAGGGCGTCCATGGGAAGTCATAATATGTTGTTGGGAAGGTCTGGGAAGCTTGCCTAGGCATTTGGAAAAACTTTGAAAAAAAATGTCGGTCGACCGACTTTTTCGTCGGTCGACCGATTTTTTCGTCGGTCGACCGACGCGCGAGGTTCCTTACCGGGTGCTGCCGGGCTGTGATCGAGGCTTCCCGTGCGCGCGAGGTTCCTTACCGGGTTCTCTCGGTATCGTGATCGAGTTTTTCGTCGGTTGACCGACGCGCGAGGTTCCTCACCTGGTTTTCCAGGTAGCGTGACCGAGTTTTCTCGGTAGCCCGAGGTTCCTCACCTGGTTTTCCCGGTAGCGTGACCGAGTTTTCTCGGTAGCCTGAGGTTCCTCTCCTGGTTTTCCCGGTAGCGTGACCGAGTTTTCTCGGTAGCGTGAGGTTCCTTCCCGGTACTGTTTTTCGTCGGTCGACCGACATCGGCTGACCGACATTGCTCTGCTATTTTTCGTCGGCCGACCGACTTTGCCCATTTTGGGCCGACATTGCCTTGGTTCTATGCATCACCCTAAATACTTGTTGGGTGGTTTGGGTATTACCTTGGCAACGTGGGTCGAGTTTTCTCGTGCACGCGAGGTTCCTTCCTCGGATGAATTTCCTTGTTGGGCGCCGGTCGACCGACTGTATCGTCGGCTGACCGACATTGCCTTGCATCGGGCGACCGACTTTGCCCATTTTTGGGCATCACCCAAATGACTTTACCTTATTTCTAGGCATCATCCGACCGACATTGCTTGTTTCTAGGCATAACTCGACCGACCTTGCCTTTTTTCTGGGCATCGTCCGACCGAAAAATTCCTTGTTTCTAGGCATCACCCGAGA
>CASBWL010000455.1:42500-45000 GCA_949130495.1 Sambucus nigra
TCACCCCAAAGCAATTAGAACGTTAAATCTCCCCCATCCTTTCGGGGGGATGCCAGGACATCGCATCTCCCCACGAGGGTAATCACACAGTCGGATAACCATCCCATTTTCGTGATTCCGAGGCTTCACGAAGATCGAATGCAAATCCCACTGTGTGATTTCCCCCGTATTCCTGGGAACGCCTAGGCGCTCGTTCCCCGACCCTTCCCGAAGGAAGGGAAGGTTGGCTAGGAACATCACCCCCCTCTATATAACATCTTAACAAAAATTCCAAAGTGGTAGCAGTAGACATGAACTGCGATAAGTTCGAAAAATTTCCTTGCACTGGGAAAGGTCACCCAACGTCAGGCATCGCGTGAGGTTGTTTGCCTGTTTTCCAAGCATTACCTCGACGACATTGTCTTCTTTCACTGGTATCGGTGGCATCACGTGAGGTTATTCGCTTATTTTTCGACATCACCCGACCGAAATTGCCTGGTTTTATGCACGACCTGGCCGACTTTGCCTATATATTTTGGGAGTAAGCAGGACGTGCATGGGAATAGATCGACCAACTTGTTGGGTCGCTTAGGCATCACGTGGAATATGTTACCTTATCGTGTCGGGACTGTTGTGGGTGCCAACCTGCATCTTGGGTTGGGCATCCCAGGTTGGCGCCACTATTTCTTTCGATATTGGGTTGCCTTGCCATGATACCCAATCGGGTGCCAACTTGCATGGGCATTCAGGCAACATTTGGGCACATTTTCGTTGTGCGCTGAAAACGGTCGACCGACGTGCCGTGTCGGTCGGCCGACAGCATGTTTCGCTTTTGGCGACGCCTTGTATCGGGCATATCTAGGGACGTTGCCTTGTTTCTAGGCATCATTCAAATGACTTTCAGGCAACATCTGGGCACAGTTCCGTTCTGCACTGAAAACGGTCAGCCGGTGTGCCACGCCGGTCGGTCGACTTTTGGTGACCCATTCTCTATCGGACATTTCTAGGAACATTTGGCCATTGGGTACCTTGCCTAGGTGTTCCATGTTTGCTCGAATGACTTTCAGGCAACATTTGGGCACCGTTTTCATTATGCGCTGGAAACGGTCGACCGACGTGCCGTGTCGGTCGGCCGACGATCGGGCGACTTTCGGTGACCCGTAGTATCGGGCATATCTAGGGACCTCAGTTACTTGCGGACGTTGCCTTGTATGTAGTCATCATTGGAATGACTTTCAGGCAACATTTGGACAACGTTTTCGTTCTAGCCTGGAAACGGTCGACCGACGTTTTTCGTCGGTCGGCCGACGGTCGGGCAGATCTTGGCGACCCTTTTTTCGGGACTTTTTTGGGTCATCGGGGCTTAGTGGACTTGTCTTGGGGTGTTTTTATGCATCGGGCATGCGTCGGTAACGGTCATCGGTCATGCTGAAAATTTCGAACCTCTGCTGCTCTGGACTCACCCCCCCTCATATAACATCTTAACGAAATTTTCATAGTGGTAGCAGTAGACATCAACTGCAATAAGATGAGTACTCGGGTATTCCCTTTGCCAAAGTTTGAGGGCGTCCATGGGAAGTCATAATATGTTGTTGGGAAGGTCTGGGAAGCTTGCCTAGGCATTTGGAAAAACTTTGAAAAAAAATGTCGGTCGACCGACTTTTTCGTCGGTCGACCGATTTTTTCGTCGGTCGACCGACGCGCGAGGTTCCTTACCGGGTGCTGCCGGGCTGTGATCGAGGCTTCCCGTGCGCGCGAGGTTCCTTACCGGGTTCTCTCGGTATCGTGATCGAGTTTTTCGTCGGTTGACCGACGCGCGAGGTTCCTCACCTGGTTTTCCAGGTAGCGTGACCGAGTTTTCTCGGTAGCCCGAGGTTCCTCACCTGGTTTTCCCGGTAGCGTGACCGAGTTTTCTCGGTAGCCTGAGGTTCCTCTCCTGGTTTTCCCGGTAGCGTGACCGAGTTTTCTCGGTAGCGTGAGGTTCCTTCCCGGTACTGTTTTTCGTCGGTCGACCGACATCGGCTGACCGACATTGCTCTGCTATTTTTCGTCGGCCGACCGACTTTGCCCATTTTGGGCCGACATTGCCTTGGTTCTATGCATCACCCTAAATACTTGTTGGGTGGTTTGGGTATTACCTTGGCAACGTGGGTCGAGTTTTCTCGTGCACGCGAGGTTCCTTCCTCGGATGAATTTCCTTGTTGGGCGCCGGTCGACCGACTGTATCGTCGGCTGACCGACATTGCCTTGCATCGGGCGACCGACTTTGCCCATTTTTGGGCATCACCCAAATGACTTTACCTTATTTCTAGGCATCATCCGACCGACATTGCTTGTTTCTAGGCATAACTCGACCGACCTTGCCTTTTTTCTGGGCATCGTCCGACCGAAAAATTCCTTGTTTCTAGGCATCACCCGAGAGCACGAGGTTCACTCGCAGGAGCGCGCCTAGTTGTCTCGTGCGGGTGAGGTTCCTTCCTTGAATGTATTTCCTTGTTGGGCGTCGGTCGACCGACATTGC
>CASBWL010000455.1:65000-67500 GCA_949130495.1 Sambucus nigra
GTAATCACACAGTCGGATAACCATCCCATTTTCGTGATTCCGAGGCTTCACGAAGATCGAATGCAAATCCCACTGTGTGATTTCCCCCGTATTCCTGGGAACGCCTAGGCGCTCGTTCCCCGACCCTTCCCGAAGGAAGGGAAGGTTGGCTAGGAACATCACCCCCCTCTATATAACATCTTAACAAAAATTCCAAAGTGGTAGCAGTAGACATGAACTGCGATAAGTTCGAAAAATTTCCTTGCACTGGGAAAGGTCACCCAACGTCAGGCATCGCGTGAGGTTGTTTGCCTGTTTTCCAAGCATTACCTCGACGACATTGTCTTCTTTCACTGGTATCGGTGGCATCACGTGAGGTTATTCGCTTATTTTTCGACATCACCCGACCGAAATTGCCTGGTTTTATGCACGACCTGGCCGACTTTGCCTATATATTTTGGGAGTAAGCAGGACGTGCATGGGAATAGATCGACCAACTTGTTGGGTCGCTTAGGCATCACGTGGAATATGTTACCTTATCGTGTCGGGACTGTTGTGGGTGCCAACCTGCATCTTGGGTTGGGCATCCCAGGTTGGCGCCACTATTTCTTTCGATATTGGGTTGCCTTGCCATGATACCCAATCGGGTGCCAACTTGCATGGGCATTCAGGCAACATTTGGGCACATTTTCGTTGTGCGCTGAAAACGGTCGACCGACGTGCCGTGTCGGTCGGCCGACAGCATGTTTCGCTTTTGGCGACGCCTTGTATCGGGCATATCTAGGGACGTTGCCTTGTTTCTAGGCATCATTCAAATGACTTTCAGGCAACATCTGGGCACAGTTCCGTTCTGCACTGAAAACGGTCAGCCGGTGTGCCACGCCGGTCGGTCGACTTTTGGTGACCCATTCTCTATCGGACATTTCTAGGAACATTTGGCCATTGGGTACCTTGCCTAGGTGTTCCATGTTTGCTCGAATGACTTTCAGGCAACATTTGGGCACCGTTTTCATTATGCGCTGGAAACGGTCGACCGACGTGCCGTGTCGGTCGGCCGACGATCGGGCGACTTTCGGTGACCCGTAGTATCGGGCATATCTAGGGACCTCAGTTACTTGCGGACGTTGCCTTGTATGTAGTCATCATTGGAATGACTTTCAGGCAACATTTGGACAACGTTTTCGTTCTAGCCTGGAAACGGTCGACCGACGTTTTTCGTCGGTCGGCCGACGGTCGGGCAGATCTTGGCGACCCTTTTTTCGGGACTTTTTTGGGTCATCGGGGCTTAGTGGACTTGTCTTGGGGTGTTTTTATGCATCGGGCATGCGTCGGTAACGGTCATCGGTCATGCTGAAAATTTCGAACCTCTGCTGCTCTGGACTCACCCCCCCTCATATAACATCTTAACGAAATTTTCATAGTGGTAGCAGTAGACATCAACTGCAATAAGATGAGTACTCGGGTATTCCCTTTGCCAAAGTTTGAGGGCGTCCATGGGAAGTCATAATATGTTGTTGGGAAGGTCTGGGAAGCTTGCCTAGGCATTTGGAAAAACTTTGAAAAAAAATGTCGGTCGACCGACTTTTTCGTCGGTCGACCGATTTTTTCGTCGGTCGACCGACGCGCGAGGTTCCTTACCGGGTGCTGCCGGGCTGTGATCGAGGCTTCCCGTGCGCGCGAGGTTCCTTACCGGGTTCTCTCGGTATCGTGATCGAGTTTTTCGTCGGTTGACCGACGCGCGAGGTTCCTCACCTGGTTTTCCAGGTAGCGTGACCGAGTTTTCTCGGTAGCCCGAGGTTCCTCACCTGGTTTTCCCGGTAGCGTGACCGAGTTTTCTCGGTAGCCTGAGGTTCCTCTCCTGGTTTTCCCGGTAGCGTGACCGAGTTTTCTCGGTAGCGTGAGGTTCCTTCCCGGTACTGTTTTTCGTCGGTCGACCGACATCGGCTGACCGACATTGCTCTGCTATTTTTCGTCGGCCGACCGACTTTGCCCATTTTGGGCCGACATTGCCTTGGTTCTATGCATCACCCTAAATACTTGTTGGGTGGTTTGGGTATTACCTTGGCAACGTGGGTCGAGTTTTCTCGTGCACGCGAGGTTCCTTCCTCGGATGAATTTCCTTGTTGGGCGCCGGTCGACCGACTGTATCGTCGGCTGACCGACATTGCCTTGCATCGGGCGACCGACTTTGCCCATTTTTGGGCATCACCCAAATGACTTTACCTTATTTCTAGGCATCATCCGACCGACATTGCTTGTTTCTAGGCATAACTCGACCGACCTTGCCTTTTTTCTGGGCATCGTCCGACCGAAAAATTCCTTGTTTCTAGGCATCACCCGAGAGCACGAGGTTCACTCGCAGGAGCGCGCCTAGTTGTCTCGTGCGGGTGAGGTTCCTTCCTTGAATGTATTTCCTTGTTGGGCGTCGGTCGACCGACATTGCCTTGCATCGGCGGACCGACTTTGCCCATTTTTGGGTATCACCTTGTTGCTAGGCATCACCCGACCGACATTGCCTTGT
>CASBWL010000455.1:87500-90000 GCA_949130495.1 Sambucus nigra
TCCTGGGAACGCCTAGGCGCTCGTTCCCCGACCCTTCCCGAAGGAAGGGAAGGTTGGCTAGGAACATCACCCCCCTCTATATAACATCTTAACAAAAATTCCAAAGTGGTAGCAGTAGACATGAACTGCGATAAGTTCGAAAAATTTCCTTGCACTGGGAAAGGTCACCCAACGTCAGGCATCGCGTGAGGTTGTTTGCCTGTTTTCCAAGCATTACCTCGACGACATTGTCTTCTTTCACTGGTATCGGTGGCATCACGTGAGGTTATTCGCTTATTTTTCGACATCACCCGACCGAAATTGCCTGGTTTTATGCACGACCTGGCCGACTTTGCCTATATATTTTGGGAGTAAGCAGGACGTGCATGGGAATAGATCGACCAACTTGTTGGGTCGCTTAGGCATCACGTGGAATATGTTACCTTATCGTGTCGGGACTGTTGTGGGTGCCAACCTGCATCTTGGGTTGGGCATCCCAGGTTGGCGCCACTATTTCTTTCGATATTGGGTTGCCTTGCCATGATACCCAATCGGGTGCCAACTTGCATGGGCATTCAGGCAACATTTGGGCACATTTTCGTTGTGCGCTGAAAACGGTCGACCGACGTGCCGTGTCGGTCGGCCGACAGCATGTTTCGCTTTTGGCGACGCCTTGTATCGGGCATATCTAGGGACGTTGCCTTGTTTCTAGGCATCATTCAAATGACTTTCAGGCAACATCTGGGCACAGTTCCGTTCTGCACTGAAAACGGTCAGCCGGTGTGCCACGCCGGTCGGTCGACTTTTGGTGACCCATTCTCTATCGGACATTTCTAGGAACATTTGGCCATTGGGTACCTTGCCTAGGTGTTCCATGTTTGCTCGAATGACTTTCAGGCAACATTTGGGCACCGTTTTCATTATGCGCTGGAAACGGTCGACCGACGTGCCGTGTCGGTCGGCCGACGATCGGGCGACTTTCGGTGACCCGTAGTATCGGGCATATCTAGGGACCTCAGTTACTTGCGGACGTTGCCTTGTATGTAGTCATCATTGGAATGACTTTCAGGCAACATTTGGACAACGTTTTCGTTCTAGCCTGGAAACGGTCGACCGACGTTTTTCGTCGGTCGGCCGACGGTCGGGCAGATCTTGGCGACCCTTTTTTCGGGACTTTTTTGGGTCATCGGGGCTTAGTGGACTTGTCTTGGGGTGTTTTTATGCATCGGGCATGCGTCGGTAACGGTCATCGGTCATGCTGAAAATTTCGAACCTCTGCTGCTCTGGACTCACCCCCCCTCATATAACATCTTAACGAAATTTTCATAGTGGTAGCAGTAGACATCAACTGCAATAAGATGAGTACTCGGGTATTCCCTTTGCCAAAGTTTGAGGGCGTCCATGGGAAGTCATAATATGTTGTTGGGAAGGTCTGGGAAGCTTGCCTAGGCATTTGGAAAAACTTTGAAAAAAAATGTCGGTCGACCGACTTTTTCGTCGGTCGACCGATTTTTTCGTCGGTCGACCGACGCGCGAGGTTCCTTACCGGGTGCTGCCGGGCTGTGATCGAGGCTTCCCGTGCGCGCGAGGTTCCTTACCGGGTTCTCTCGGTATCGTGATCGAGTTTTTCGTCGGTTGACCGACGCGCGAGGTTCCTCACCTGGTTTTCCAGGTAGCGTGACCGAGTTTTCTCGGTAGCCCGAGGTTCCTCACCTGGTTTTCCCGGTAGCGTGACCGAGTTTTCTCGGTAGCCTGAGGTTCCTCTCCTGGTTTTCCCGGTAGCGTGACCGAGTTTTCTCGGTAGCGTGAGGTTCCTTCCCGGTACTGTTTTTCGTCGGTCGACCGACATCGGCTGACCGACATTGCTCTGCTATTTTTCGTCGGCCGACCGACTTTGCCCATTTTGGGCCGACATTGCCTTGGTTCTATGCATCACCCTAAATACTTGTTGGGTGGTTTGGGTATTACCTTGGCAACGTGGGTCGAGTTTTCTCGTGCACGCGAGGTTCCTTCCTCGGATGAATTTCCTTGTTGGGCGCCGGTCGACCGACTGTATCGTCGGCTGACCGACATTGCCTTGCATCGGGCGACCGACTTTGCCCATTTTTGGGCATCACCCAAATGACTTTACCTTATTTCTAGGCATCATCCGACCGACATTGCTTGTTTCTAGGCATAACTCGACCGACCTTGCCTTTTTTCTGGGCATCGTCCGACCGAAAAATTCCTTGTTTCTAGGCATCACCCGAGAGCACGAGGTTCACTCGCAGGAGCGCGCCTAGTTGTCTCGTGCGGGTGAGGTTCCTTCCTTGAATGTATTTCCTTGTTGGGCGTCGGTCGACCGACATTGCCTTGCATCGGCGGACCGACTTTGCCCATTTTTGGGTATCACCTTGTTGCTAGGCATCACCCGACCGACATTGCCTTGTTTCGAGGCATCACCTTGCCGACATTGTCTTGTTTCCAGGCATCACCAGACCGACTGTTGCCTTGTTCCCGGGCATCACCCTGTCGACATTGC
>CASBWL010000455.1:110000-112500 GCA_949130495.1 Sambucus nigra
CAAAAATTCCAAAGTGGTAGCAGTAGACATGAACTGCGATAAGTTCGAAAAATTTCCTTGCACTGGGAAAGGTCACCCAACGTCAGGCATCGCGTGAGGTTGTTTGCCTGTTTTCCAAGCATTACCTCGACGACATTGTCTTCTTTCACTGGTATCGGTGGCATCACGTGAGGTTATTCGCTTATTTTTCGACATCACCCGACCGAAATTGCCTGGTTTTATGCACGACCTGGCCGACTTTGCCTATATATTTTGGGAGTAAGCAGGACGTGCATGGGAATAGATCGACCAACTTGTTGGGTCGCTTAGGCATCACGTGGAATATGTTACCTTATCGTGTCGGGACTGTTGTGGGTGCCAACCTGCATCTTGGGTTGGGCATCCCAGGTTGGCGCCACTATTTCTTTCGATATTGGGTTGCCTTGCCATGATACCCAATCGGGTGCCAACTTGCATGGGCATTCAGGCAACATTTGGGCACATTTTCGTTGTGCGCTGAAAACGGTCGACCGACGTGCCGTGTCGGTCGGCCGACAGCATGTTTCGCTTTTGGCGACGCCTTGTATCGGGCATATCTAGGGACGTTGCCTTGTTTCTAGGCATCATTCAAATGACTTTCAGGCAACATCTGGGCACAGTTCCGTTCTGCACTGAAAACGGTCAGCCGGTGTGCCACGCCGGTCGGTCGACTTTTGGTGACCCATTCTCTATCGGACATTTCTAGGAACATTTGGCCATTGGGTACCTTGCCTAGGTGTTCCATGTTTGCTCGAATGACTTTCAGGCAACATTTGGGCACCGTTTTCATTATGCGCTGGAAACGGTCGACCGACGTGCCGTGTCGGTCGGCCGACGATCGGGCGACTTTCGGTGACCCGTAGTATCGGGCATATCTAGGGACCTCAGTTACTTGCGGACGTTGCCTTGTATGTAGTCATCATTGGAATGACTTTCAGGCAACATTTGGACAACGTTTTCGTTCTAGCCTGGAAACGGTCGACCGACGTTTTTCGTCGGTCGGCCGACGGTCGGGCAGATCTTGGCGACCCTTTTTTCGGGACTTTTTTGGGTCATCGGGGCTTAGTGGACTTGTCTTGGGGTGTTTTTATGCATCGGGCATGCGTCGGTAACGGTCATCGGTCATGCTGAAAATTTCGAACCTCTGCTGCTCTGGACTCACCCCCCCTCATATAACATCTTAACGAAATTTTCATAGTGGTAGCAGTAGACATCAACTGCAATAAGATGAGTACTCGGGTATTCCCTTTGCCAAAGTTTGAGGGCGTCCATGGGAAGTCATAATATGTTGTTGGGAAGGTCTGGGAAGCTTGCCTAGGCATTTGGAAAAACTTTGAAAAAAAATGTCGGTCGACCGACTTTTTCGTCGGTCGACCGATTTTTTCGTCGGTCGACCGACGCGCGAGGTTCCTTACCGGGTGCTGCCGGGCTGTGATCGAGGCTTCCCGTGCGCGCGAGGTTCCTTACCGGGTTCTCTCGGTATCGTGATCGAGTTTTTCGTCGGTTGACCGACGCGCGAGGTTCCTCACCTGGTTTTCCAGGTAGCGTGACCGAGTTTTCTCGGTAGCCCGAGGTTCCTCACCTGGTTTTCCCGGTAGCGTGACCGAGTTTTCTCGGTAGCCTGAGGTTCCTCTCCTGGTTTTCCCGGTAGCGTGACCGAGTTTTCTCGGTAGCGTGAGGTTCCTTCCCGGTACTGTTTTTCGTCGGTCGACCGAAATCGGCTGACCGACATTGCTCTGCTATTTTTCGTCGGCCGACCGACTTTGCCCATTTTGGGCCGACATTGCCTTGGTTCTATGCATCACCCTAAATACTTGTTGGGTGGTTTGGGTATTACCTTGGCAACGTGGGTCGAGTTTTCTCGTGCACGCGAGGTTCCTTCCTCGGATGAATTTCCTTGTTGGGCGTCGGTCGACCGACTGTATCGTCGGCTGACCGACATTGCCTTGCATCGGGCGACCGACTTTGCCCATTTTTGGGCATCACCCAAATGACTTTACCTTATTTCTAGGCATCATCCGACCGACATTGCTTGTTTCTAGGCATAACTCGACCGACCTTGCCTTTTTTCTGGGCATCGTCCGACCGAAAAATTCCTTGTTTCTAGGCATCACCCGAGAGCACGAGGTTCACTCGCAGGAGCGCGCCTAGTTGTCTCGTGCGGGTGAGGTTCCTTCCTTGAATGTATTTCCTTGTTGGGCGTCGGTCGACCGACATTGCCTTGCATCGGCGGACCGACTTTGCCCATTTTTGGGTATCACCTTGTTGCTAGGCATCACCCGACCGACATTGCCTTGTTTCGAGGCATCACCTTGCCGACATTGTCTTGTTTCCAGGCATCACCAGACCGACTGTTGCCTTGTTCCCGGGCATCACCCTGTCGACATTGCCTTGCTGCTAGGTCGACCGATTTTTTCGTCGGTCGACCGACGCGCGAGGTTCCTTACAGGGTGCTGTCGGGAAGTGATCGAGGTTACTCGTC
>CASBWL010000455.1:127500-130000 GCA_949130495.1 Sambucus nigra
CAGTTCCGTTCTGCACTGAAAACGGTCAGCCGGTGTGCCACGCCGGTCGGTCGACTTTTGGTGACCCATTCTCTATCGGACATTTCTAGGAACATTTGGCCATTGGGTACCTTGCCTAGGTGTTCCATGTTTGCTCGAATGACTTTCAGGCAACATTTGGGCACCGTTTTCATTATGCGCTGGAAACGGTCGACCGACGTGCCGTGTCGGTCGGCCGACGATCGGGCGACTTTCGGTGACCCGTAGTATCGGGCATATCTAGGGACCTCAGTTACTTGCGGACGTTGCCTTGTATGTAGTCATCATTGGAATGACTTTCAGGCAACATTTGGACAACGTTTTCGTTCTAGCCTGGAAACGGTCGACCGACGTTTTTCGTCGGTCGGCCGACGGTCGGGCAGATCTTGGCGACCCTTTTTTCGGGACTTTTTTGGGTCATCGGGGCTTAGTGGACTTGTCTTGGGGTGTTTTTATGCATCGGGCATGCGTCGGTAACGGTCATCGGTCATGCTGAAAATTTCGAACCTCTGCTGCTCTGGACTCACCCCCCCTCATATAACATCTTAACGAAATTTTCATAGTGGTAGCAGTAGACATCAACTGCAATAAGATGAGTACTCGGGTATTCCCTTTGCCAAAGTTTGAGGGCGTCCATGGGAAGTCATAATATGTTGTTGGGAAGGTCTGGGAAGCTTGCCTAGGCATTTGGAAAAACTTTGAAAAAAAATGTCGGTCGACCGACTTTTTCGTCGGTCGACCGATTTTTTCGTCGGTCGACCGACGCGCGAGGTTCCTTACCGGGTGCTGCCGGGCTGTGATCGAGGCTTCCCGTGCGCGCGAGGTTCCTTACCGGGTTCTCTCGGTATCGTGATCGAGTTTTTCGTCGGTTGACCGACGCGCGAGGTTCCTCACCTGGTTTTCCAGGTAGCGTGACCGAGTTTTCTCGGTAGCCCGAGGTTCCTCACCTGGTTTTCCCGGTAGCGTGACCGAGTTTTCTCGGTAGCCTGAGGTTCCTCTCCTGGTTTTCCCGGTAGCGTGACCGAGTTTTCTCGGTAGCGTGAGGTTCCTTCCCGGTACTGTTTTTCGTCGGTCGACCGACATCGGCTGACCGACATTGCTCTGCTATTTTTCGTCGGCCGACCGACTTTGCCCATTTTGGGCCGACATTGCCTTGGTTCTATGCATCACCCTAAATACTTGTTGGGTGGTTTGGGTATTACCTTGGCAACGTGGGTCGAGTTTTCTCGTGCACGCGAGGTTCCTTCCTCGGATGAATTTCCTTGTTGGGCGCCGGTCGACCGACTGTATCGTCGGCTGACCGACATTGCCTTGCATCGGGCGACCGACTTTGCCCATTTTTGGGCATCACCCAAATGACTTTACCTTATTTCTAGGCATCATCCGACCGACATTGCTTGTTTCTAGGCATAACTCGACCGACCTTGCCTTTTTTCTGGGCATCGTCCGACCGAAAAATTCCTTGTTTCTAGGCATCACCCGAGAGCACGAGGTTCACTCGCAGGAGCGCGCCTAGTTGTCTCGTGCGGGTGAGGTTCCTTCCTTGAATGTATTTCCTTGTTGGGCGTCGGTCGACCGACATTGCCTTGCATCGGCGGACCGACTTTGCCCATTTTTGGGTATCACCTTGTTGCTAGGCATCACCCGACCGACATTGCCTTGTTTCGAGGCATCACCTTGCCGACATTGTCTTGTTTCCAGGCATCACCAGACCGACTGTTGCCTTGTTCCCGGGCATCACCCTGTCGACATTGCCTTGCTGCTAGGTCGACCGATTTTTTCGTCGGTCGACCGACGCGCGAGGTTCCTTACAGGGTGCTGTCGGGAAGTGATCGAGGTTACTCGTCCGCGCGAGGTTCCTTACCTGGTTTTCCCGGTAGTGTGACCGAGTTTTCTCGTGCGCATTAGGTTCTCTCCCGGTAGCATGACCGAGTTTTCTCGGTAGCGTGAGGTTCCTTCCCGGTAACTGGGCGTCGGTCGACCGACGTCGGCCGACCGACATTGCCTCGCTATTTTTCGTCGGCCGACCGACTTTGCCTTGGTTCTATGCATCACCCTAAATACTTGTTGGGTGGTTTGGGTATTACCTTGGCAACATGGGTCGAGTTTTCTCGGTAGCGTGAGGTTTCTTCCCGGTACTGGGCGTCGGTCGATCGACGTCGGCCGACCGACATTGCCTCGCTGTTTTTCGTCGGCCGACCGACTTTGCCCATTTTGGGCCAACTTTGCCTTGGTTCTATGCATCACCCTAAATACTTGTTGGGTGGTTTGGGTATTACCTTGGCAACATGGGTCGAGTTTTCTCGGTAGCGTGAGGTTCCTTCCCGGTACTGGGCGTCGGTCGACCGACCTCGGCCGACCGACATTGCCTCGCTATTTTTCGTCGTCCGACCGACTTTGCCTTGGTTCTATGCATCACCCTAAATACTTGTTGGGTGGTTTGGGTATTACCTTGGCAACATGGGTCGAGTTTTCTCGGTAG
>CASBWL010000455.1:160000-162500 GCA_949130495.1 Sambucus nigra
CTCTACATGCCACGTTCTTCGTTCACTAGAACACAAGGGATTACAAGGCGGGAGGATGGACAGGCAAGCGAGGAGCAACACTTGCCTGATGCCCATGCATCATTCTGAGGGACATGACAAGGGAGATCGCCCGATCATTTCTACCCCAGAGTGATTAGAACATGTAATCTCAGATCACATGAACGCATCTCACCCCAAAGCAATTAGAACGTTAAATCTCCCCCATCCTTTCGGGGGGATGCCAGGACATCGCATCTCCCCACGAGGGTAATCACACAGTCGGATAACCATCCCATTTTCGTGATTCCGAGGCTTCACGAAGATCGAATGCAAATCCCACTGTGTGATTTCCCCCGTATTCCTGGGAACGCCTAGGCGCTCGTTCCCCGACCCTTCCCGAAGGAAGGGAAGGTTGGCTAGGAACATCACCCCCCTCTATATAACATCTTAACAAAAATTCCAAAGTGGTAGCAGTAGACATGAACTGCGATAAGTTCGAAAAATTTCCTTGCACTGGGAAAGTGTCACCCAACGTCAGGCATCGCGTGAGGTTGTTTGCCTGTTTTCCAAGCATTACCTCGACGACATTGTCTTCTTTCACTGGTATCGGTGGCATCACGTGAGGTTATTCGCTTATTTTTCGACATCACCCGACCGAAATTGCCTGGTTTTATGCACGACCTGGCCGACTTTGCCTATATATTTTGGGAGTAAGCAGGACGTGCATGGGAATAGATCGACCAACTTGTTGGGTCGCTTAGGCATCACGTGGAATATGTTACCTTATCGTGTCGGGACTGTTGTGGGTGCCAACCTGCATCTTGGGTTGGGCATCCCAGGTTGGCGCCACTATTTCTTTCGATATTGGGTTGCCTTGCCATGATACCCAATCGGGTGCCAACTTGCATGGGCATTCAGGCAACATTTGGGCACATTTTCGTTGTGCGCTGAAAACGGTCGACCGACGTGCCGTGTCGGTCGGCCGACAGCATGTTTCGCTTTTGGCGACGCCTTGTATCGGGCATATCTAGGGACGTTGCCTTGTTTCTAGGCATCATTCAAATGACTTTCAGGCAACATCTGGGCACAGTTCCGTTCTGCACTGAAAACGGTCAGCCGGTGTGCCACGCCGGTCGGTCGACTTTTGGTGACCCATTCTCTATCGGACATTTCTAGGAACATTTGGCCATTGGGTACCTTGCCTAGGTGTTCCATGTTTGCTCGAATGACTTTCAGGCAACATTTGGGCACCGTTTTCATTATGCGCTGGAAACGGTCGACCGACGTGCCGTGTCGGTCGGCCGACGATCGGGCGACTTTCGGTGACCCGTAGTATCGGGCATATCTAGGGACCTCAGTTACTTGCGGACGTTGCCTTGTATGTAGTCATCATTGGAATGACTTTCAGGCAACATTTGGACAACGTTTTCGTTCTAGCCTGGAAACGGTCGACCGACGTTTTTCGTCGGTCGGCCGACGGTCGGGCAGATCTTGGCGACCCTTTTTTCGGGACTTTTTTGGGTCATCGGGGCTTAGTGGACTTGTCTTGGGGTGTTTTTATGCATCGGGCATGCGTCGGTAACGGTCATCGGTCATGCTGAAAATTTCGAACCTCTGCTGCTCTGGACTCACCCCCCCTCATATAACATCTTAACGAAATTTTCATAGTGGTAGCAGGTAGACATCAACTGCAATAAGATGAGTACTCGGGTATTCCCTTTGCCAAAGTTTGAGGGCGTCCATGGGAAGTCATAATATGTTGTTGGGAAGGTCTGGGAAGCTTGCCTAGGCATTTGGAAAAACCTTTGAAAAAAAATGTCGGTCGACCGACTTTTTCGTCGGTCGACCGATTTTTTCGTCGGTCGACCGACGCGCGAGGTTCCTTACCGGGTGCTGCCGGGCTGTGATCGAGGCTTCCCGTGCGCGCGAGGTTCCTTACCGGGTTCTCTCGGTATCGTGATCGAGTTTTTCGTCGGTTGACCGACGCGCGAGGTTCCTCACCTGGTTTTCCAGGTAGCGTGACCGAGTTTTCTCGGTAGCCCGAGGTTCCTCACCTGGTTTTCCCTGGTAGCGTGACCGAGGTTTTCTCGGTAGCCTGAGGTTCCTCTCCTGGTTTTCCCGGTAGCGTGACCGAGTTTTCTCGGTAGCGTGAGGTTCCTTCCCGGTACTGTTTTTCGTCGGTCGACCGACATCGGCTGACCGACATTGCTCTGCTATTTTTCGTCGGCCGACCGACTTTGCCCATTTTGGGCCGACATTGCCTTGGTTCTATGCATCACCCTAAATACTTGTTGGGTGGTTTGGGTATTACCTTGGCAACGTGGGTCGAGTTTTCTCGTGCACGCGAGGTTCCTTCCTCGGATGAATTTCCTTGTTGGGCGCCGGTCGACCGACTGTATCGTCGGCTGACCGACATTGCCTTGCATCGGGCGACCGACTTTGCCCATTTTTGGGCATCACCCAAATGACTTTACCTTATTTCTAGGCATCATCCGACCGA
>CASBWL010000455.1:182500-185000 GCA_949130495.1 Sambucus nigra
CGGGAGGATGGACAGGCAAGCGAGGAGCAACACTTGCCTGATGCCCATGCATCATTCTGAGGGACATGACAAGGGAGATCGCCCGATCATTTCTACCCCAGAGTGATTAGAACATGTAATCTCAGATCACATGAACGCATCTCACCCCAAAGCAATTAGAACGTTAAATCTCCCCCATCCTTTCGGGGGGATGCCAGGACATCGCATCTCCCCACGAGGGTAATCACACAGTCGGATAACCATCCCATTTTCGTGATTCCGAGGCTTCACGAAGATCGAATGCAAATCCCACTGTGTGATTTCCCCCGTATTCCTGGGAACGCCTAGGCGCTCGTTCCCCGACCCTTCCCGAAGGAAGGGAAGGTTGGCTAGGAACATCACCCCCCTCTATATAACATCTTAACAAAAATTCCAAAGTGGTAGCAGTAGACATGAACTGCGATAAGTTCGAAAAATTTCCTTGCACTGGGAAAGGTCACCCAACGTCAGGCATCGCGTGAGGTTGTTTGCCTGTTTTCCAAGCATTACCTCGACGACATTGTCTTCTTTCACTGGTATCGGTGGCATCACGTGAGGTTATTCGCTTATTTTTCGACATCACCCGACCGAAATTGCCTGGTTTTATGCACGACCTGGCCGACTTTGCCTATATATTTTGGGAGTAAGCAGGACGTGCATGGGAATAGATCGACCAACTTGTTGGGTCGCTTAGGCATCACGTGGAATATGTTACCTTATCGTGTCGGGACTGTTGTGGGTGCCAACCTGCATCTTGGGTTGGGCATCCCAGGTTGGCGCCACTATTTCTTTCGATATTGGGTTGCCTTGCCATGATACCCAATCGGGTGCCAACTTGCATGGGCATTCAGGCAACATTTGGGCACATTTTCGTTGTGCGCTGAAAACGGTCGACCGACGTGCCGTGTCGGTCGGCCGACAGCATGTTTCGCTTTTGGCGACGCCTTGTATCGGGCATATCTAGGGACGTTGCCTTGTTTCTAGGCATCATTCAAATGACTTTCAGGCAACATCTGGGCACAGTTCCGTTCTGCACTGAAAACGGTCAGCCGGTGTGCCACGCCGGTCGGTCGACTTTTGGTGACCCATTCTCTATCGGACATTTCTAGGAACATTTGGCCATTGGGTACCTTGCCTAGGTGTTCCATGTTTGCTCGAATGACTTTCAGGCAACATTTGGGCACCGTTTTCATTATGCGCTGGAAACGGTCGACCGACGTGCCGTGTCGGTCGGCCGACGATCGGGCGACTTTCGGTGACCCGTAGTATCGGGCATTTCTAGGGACCTCAGTTACTTGCGGACGTTGCCTTGTATGTAGTCATCATTGGAATGACTTTCAGGCAACATTTGGACAACGTTTTCGTTCTAGCCTGGAAACGGTCGACCGACGTTTTTCGTCGGTCGGCCGACGGTCGGGCAGATCTTGGCGACCCTTTTTTCGGGACTTTTTTGGGTCATCGGGGCTTAGTGGACTTGTCTTGGGGTGTTTTTATGCATCGGGCATGCGTCGGTAACGGTCATCGGTCATGCTGAAAATTTCGAACCTCTGCTGCTCTGGACTCACCCCCCCTCATATAACATCTTAACGAAATTTTCATAGTGGTAGCAGTAGACATCAACTGCAATAAGATGAGTACTCGGGTATTCCCTTTGCCAAAGTTTGAGGGCGTCCATGGGAAGTCATAATATGTTGTTGGGAAGGTCTGGGAAGCTTGCCTAGGCATTTGGAAAAACTTTGAAAAAAAATGTCGGTCGACCGACTTTTTCGTCGGTCGACCGATTTTTTCGTCGGTCGACCGACGCGCGAGGTTCCTTACCGGGTGCTGCCGGGCTGTGATCGAGGCTTCCCGTGCGCGCGAGGTTCCTTACCGGGTTCTCTCGGTATCGTGATCGAGTTTTTCGTCGGTTGACCGACGCGCGAGGTTCCTCACCTGGTTTTCCAGGTAGCGTGACCGAGTTTTCTCGGTAGCCCGAGGTTCCTCACCTGGTTTTCCCGGTAGCGTGACCGAGTTTTCTCGGTAGCCTGAGGTTCCTCTCCTGGTTTTCCCGGTAGCGTGACCGAGTTTTCTCGGTAGCGTGAGGTTCCTTCCCGGTACTGTTTTTCGTCGGTCGACCGACATCGGCTGACCGACATTGCTCTGCTATTTTTCGTCGGCCGACCGACTTTGCCCATTTTGGGCCGACATTGCCTTGGTTCTATGCATCACCCTAAATACTTGTTGGGTGGTTTGGGTATTACCTTGGCAACGTGGGTCGAGTTTTATCGTGCACGCGAGGTTCCTTCCTCGGATGAATTTCCTTGTTGGGCGCCGGTCGACCGACTGTATCGTCGGCTGACCGACATTGCCTTGCATCGGGCGACCGACTTTGCCCATTTTTGGGCATCACCCAAATGACTTTACCTTATTTCTAGGCATCATCCGACCGACATTGCTTGTTTCTAGGCATAACTCGACCGACCTTGCCTTTTTTCTGGGCATC
>CASBWL010000455.1:205000-207500 GCA_949130495.1 Sambucus nigra
GAGTGATTAGAACATGTAATCTCAGATCACATGAACGCATCTCACCCCAAAGCAATTAGAACGTTAAATCTCCCCCATCCTTTCGGGGGGATGCCAGGACATCGCATCTCCCCACGAGGGTAATCACACAGTCGGATAACCATCCCATTTTCGTGATTCCGAGGCTTCACGAAGATCGAATGCAAATCCCACTGTGTGATTTCCCCCGTATTCCTGGGAACGCCTAGGCGCTCGTTCCCCGACCCTTCCCGAAGGAAGGGAAGGTTGGCTAGGAACATCACCCCCCTCTATATAACATCTTAACAAAAATTCCAAAGTGGTAGCAGTAGACATGAACTGCGATAAGTTCGAAAAATTTCCTTGCACTGGGAAAGGTCACCCAACGTCAGGCATCGCGTGAGGTTGTTTGCCTGTTTTCCAAGCATTACCTCGACGACATTGTCTTCTTTCACTGGTATCGGTGGCATCACGTGAGGTTATTCGCTTATTTTTCGACATCACCCGACCGAAATTGCCTGGTTTTATGCACGACCTGGCCGACTTTGCCTATATATTTTGGGAGTAAGCAGGACGTGCATGGGAATAAATCGACCAACTTGTTGGGTCGCTTAGGCATCACGTGGAATATGTTACCTTATCGTGTCGGGACTGTTGTGGGTGCCAACCTGCATCTTGGGTTGGGCATCCCAGGTTGGCGCCACTATTTCTTTCGATATTGGGTTGCCTTGCCATGATACCCAATCGGGTGCCAACTTGCATGGGCATTCAGGCAACATTTGGGCACATTTTCGTTGTGCGCTGAAAACGGTCGACCGACGTGCCGTGTCGGTCGGCCGACAGCATGTTTCGCTTTTGGCGACGCCTTGTATCGGGCATATCTAGGGACGTTGCCTTGTTTCTAGGCATCATTCAAATGACTTTCAGGCAACATCTGGGCACAGTTCCGTTCTGCACTGAAAACGGTCAGCCGGTGTGCCACGCCGGTCGGTCGACTTTTGGTGACCCATTCTCTATCGGACATTTCTAGGAACATTTGGCCATTGGGTACCTTGCCTAGGTGTTCCATGTTTGCTCGAATGACTTTCAGGCAACATTTGGGCACCGTTTTCATTATGCGCTGGAAACGGTCGACCGACGTGCCGTGTCGGTCGGCCGACGATCGGGCGACTTTCGGTGACCCGTAGTATCGGGCATATCTAGGGACCTCAGTTACTTGCGGACGTTGCCTTGTATGTAGTCATCATTGGAATGACTTTCAGGCAACATTTGGACAACGTTTTCGTTCTAGCCTGGAAACGGTCGACCGACGTTTTTCGTCGGTCGGCCGACGGTCGGGCAGATCTTGGCGACCCTTTTTTCGGGACTTTTTTGGGTCATCGGGGCTTAGTGGACTTGTCTTGGGGTGTTTTTATGCATCGGGCCATCGGGCATGCGTCGGTAACGGTCATCGGTCATGCTGAAAATTTCGAACCTCTGCTGCTCTGGACTCACCCCCCCTCATATAACATCTTAACGAAATTTTCATAGTGGTAGCAGTAGACATCAACTGCAATAAGATGAGTACTCGGGTATTCCCTTTGCCAAAGTTTGAGGGCGTCCATGGGAAGTCATAATATGTTGTTGGGAAGGTCTGGGAAGCTTGCCTAGGCATTTGGAAAAACTTTGAAAAAAAATGTCGGTCGACCGACTTTTTCGTCGGTCGACCGATTTTTTCGTCGGTCGACCGACGCGCGAGGTTCCTTACCGGGTGCTGCCGGGCTGTGATCGAGGCTTCCCGTGCGCGCGAGGTTCCTTACCGGGTTCTCTCGGTATCGTGATCGAGTTTTTCGTCGGTTGACCGACGCGCGAGGTTCCTCACCTGGTTTTCCAGGTAGCGTGACCGAGTTTTCTCGGTAGCCCGAGGTTCCTCACCTGGTTTTCCCGGTAGCGTGACCGAGTTTTCTCGGTAGCCTGAGGTTCCTCTCCTGGTTTTCCCGGTAGCGTGACCGAGTTTTCTCGGTAGCGTGAGGTTCCTTCCCGGTACTGTTTTTCGTCGGTCGACCGACATCGGCTGACCGACATTGCTCTGCTATTTTTCGTCGGCCGACCGACTTTGCCCATTTTGGGCCGACATTGCCTTGGTTCTATGCATCACCCTAAATACTTGTTGGGTGGTTTGGGTATTACCTTGGCAACGTGGGTCGAGTTTTCTCGTGCACGCGAGGTTCCTTCCTCGGATGAATTTCCTTGTTGGGCGCCGGTCGACCGACTGTATCGTCGGCTGACCGACATTGCCTTGCATCGGGCGACCGACTTTGCCCATTTTTGGGCATCACCCAAATGACTTTACCTTATTTCTAGGCATCATCCGACCGACATTGCTTGTTTCTAGGCATAACTCGACCGACCTTGCCTTTTTTCTGGGCATCGTCCGACCGAAAAATTCCTTGTTTCTAGGCATCACCCGAGAGCACGAGGTTCACTCGCAGGAGCGCGCCTAGTTGTCTCGTGCGGGTGAGGT
>CASBWL010000455.1:227500-230000 GCA_949130495.1 Sambucus nigra
TTCGGGGGGATGCCAGGACATCGCATCTCCCCACGAGGGTAATCACACAGTCGGATAACCATCCCATTTTCGTGATTCCGAGGCTTCACGAAGATCGAATGCAAATCCCACTGTGTGATTTCCCCCGTATTCCTGGGAACGCCTAGGCGCTCGTTCCCCGACCCTTCCCGAAGGAAGGGAAGGTTGGCTAGGAACATCACCCCCCTCTATATAACATCTTAACAAAAATTCCAAAGTGGTAGCAGTAGACATGAACTGCGATAAGTTCGAAAAATTTCCTTGCACTGGGAAAGGTCACCCAACGTCAGGCATCGCGTGAGGTTGTTTGCCTGTTTTCCAAGCATTACCTCGACGACATTGTCTTCTTTCACTGGTATCGGTGGCATCACGTGAGGTTATTCGCTTATTTTTCGACATCACCCGACCGAAATTGCCTGGTTTTATGCACGACCTGGCCGACTTTGCCTATATATTTTGGGAGTAAGCAGGACGTGCATGGGAATAGATCGACCAACTTGTTGGGTCGCTTAGGCATCACGTGGAATATGTTACCTTATCGTGTCGGGACTGTTGTGGGTGCCAACCTGCATCTTGGGTTGGGCATCCCAGGTTGGCGCCACTATTTCTTTCGATATTGGGTTGCCTTGCCATGATACCCAATCGGGTGCCAACTTGCATGGGCATTCAGGCAACATTTGGGCACATTTTCGTTGTGCGCTGAAAACGGTCGACCGACGTGCCGTGTCGGTCGGCCGACAGCATGTTTCGCTTTTGGCGACGCCTTGTATCGGGCATATCTAGGGACGTTGCCTTGTTTCTAGGCATCATTCAAATGACTTTCAGGCAACATCTGGGCACAGTTCCGTTCTGCACTGAAAACGGTCAGCCGGTGTGCCACGCCGGTCGGTCGACTTTTGGTGACCCATTCTCTATCGGACATTTCTAGGAACATTTGGCCATTGGGTACCTTGCCTAGGTGTTCCATGTTTGCTCGAATGACTTTCAGGCAACATTTGGGCACCGTTTTCATTATGCGCTGGAAACGGTCGACCGACGTGCCGTGTCGGTCGGCCGACGATCGGGCGACTTTCGGTGACCCGTAGTATCGGGCATTTCTAGGGACCTCAGTTACTTGCGGACGTTGCCTTGTATGTAGTCATCATTGGAATGACTTTCAGGCAACATTTGGACAACGTTTTCGTTCTAGCCTGGAAACGGTCGACCGACGTTTTTCGTCGGTCGGCCGACGGTCGGGCAGATCTTGGCGACCCTTTTTTCGGGACTTTTTTGGGTCATCGGGGCTTAGTGGACTTGTCTTGGGGTGTTTTTATGCATCGGGCATGCGTCGGTAACGGTCATCGGTCATGCTGAAAATTTCGAACCTCTGCTGCTCTGGACTCACCCCCCCTCATATAACATCTTAACGAAATTTTCATAGTGGTAGCAGTAGACATCAACTGCAATAAGATGAGTACTCGGGTATTCCCTTTGCCAAAGTTTGAGGGCGTCCATGGGAAGTCATAATATGTTGTTGGGAAGGTCTGGGAAGCTTGCCTAGGCATTTGGAAAAACTTTGAAAAAAAATGTCGGTCGACCGACTTTTTCGTCGGTCGACCGATTTTTTCGTCGGTCGACCGACGCGCGAGGTTCCTTACCGGGTGCTGCCGGGCTGTGATCGAGGCTTCCCGTGCGCGCGAGGTTCCTTACCGGGTTCTCTCGGTATCGTGATCGAGTTTTTCATCGGTTGACCGACGCGCGAGGTTCCTCACCTGGTTTTCCAGGTAGCGTGACCGAGTTTTCTCGGTAGCCCGAGGTTCCTCACCTGGTTTTCCCGGTAGCGTGACCGAGTTTTCTCGGTAGCCTGAGGTTCCTCTCCTGGTTTTCCCGGTAGCGTGACCGAGTTTTCTCGGTAGCGTGAGGTTCCTTCCCGGTACTGTTTTTCGTCGGTCGACCGACATCGGCTGACCGACATTGCTCTGCTATTTTTCGTCGGCCGACCGACTTTGCCCATTTTGGGCCGACATTGCCTTGGTTCTATGCATCACCCTAAATACTTGTTGGGTGGTTTGGGTATTACCTTGGCAACGTGGGTCGAGTTTTCTCGTGCACGCGAGGTTCCTTCCTCGGATGAATTTCCTTGTTGGGCGCCGGTCGACCGACTGTATCGTCGGCTGACCGACATTGCCTTGCATCGGGCGACCGACTTTGCCCATTTTTGGGCATCACCCAAATGACTTTACCTTATTTCTAGGCATCATCCGACCGACATTGCTTGTTTCTAGGCATAACTCGACCGACCTTGCCTTTTTTCTGGGCATCGTCCGACCGAAAAATTCCTTGTTTCTAGGCATCACCCGAGAGCACGAGGTTCACTCGCAGGAGCGCGCCTAGTTGTCTCGTGCGGGTGAGGTTCATTCCTTGAATGTATTTCCTTGTTGGGCGTCGGTCGACCGACATTGCCTTGCATCGGCGGACCGACTTTGCCCATTTTTGGGTATCA
>CASBWL010000456.1:0-62000 GCA_949130495.1 Sambucus nigra
TTAACTTTCTTCACCTTTTCCTCTTCTCAATTATTTTCCCATATAAAAAAACCTCTAAGAAACTTTCCCTTTTCAAGTTATTTAGTGTGTGGTGAACAAGCAAGCAAGTCCCTTTAAAGTCATTTGTCTCCTTTCTTTCTTCAAAAAAAAAAGTCTTAGTTTTTAAACCAACACATATTCCTTATATACTTGTAGTTATATACTCTTAATATATCTATTATTATGGCATGTCTTTTCATACAAACAATGGCCTTTCTACTCCTCTCCCCACTAACAATCTCTGTCTCTCTTCTTATAATGTCACCATAAAACTATCTCTACTGAAAGACCCAAATGAAGCCCTTTCTCATTGGCTAAATGCTCATGAAATCTGTGGATGGTTCTCATCCTTGTCCATACGATGCTGCCTTTGCTGAAATGGCGCCCATTCTGTGAGAAGGTTTGGATAGCGATGATTTTCAATGGAGAATCGGAGGGAACAGATTTGAAACCCTTACTCCATAGCGCCGTCAATACTCAGAACCAGAACAACACCATATAGATATACCGTCTCTTGTTATCACACAGTTTTTCATGTCCAGTAAGGCATGCTCGCTACTCCAAATAACGCTTTAGCCAAAACTCAAAGCCTCAGCACAGTCATCGTCATTCTCTAATATCATATGTCTAGTTCTTGGCAAAAAGAGAGGCAATTTATATTAAAGTTGGGTCAGCACAAATATGTGTAAGTGGCATTCTATGGATTTAAGGAACAGTCCAAAGAAAATACAGTTTATCACATCCCTCACTACTTTTGTAACCACCTGCTGATAACTGCTACAACTGTGGCAAGTCAAATACCCCTCAAAACCTTCTCTCTCTCTCTCTCTCTCTCTCTCTCTCTCCATTTTTCCTTATTTTTTAGTGCACTTTCATCAAAGACAAGTTAATGGTTTGTTCTCCACCCCTATCAACTTGCGGGGGAGTATTGACCCAGTCAACCACAACCCACACAACGACTCCACTACTTCTGTAACCTCATCCTCCACTACTTCTGTAACCACCTGCAGATAACTACTACAAATGCTATTCTGTTTCCCTTATATATATTGTACTTGCTTTACTATTGTAGGCGTGGAAAACATTTCCCACCAAATATAAGAGAACCTTTTGAATTGTATTATCTACTCTTTACCACTGTCTCATAACAGGTTTATATCATTAATTTCACTTTTTGATATTCTAAAAGTATGATTGATTTTCAAAATATAAAATCATAAAAAATTTATTGTGTTATTCATTTTAAAAAATGGAAATTCTCTTTTTGTTTTTTAATTAAAAAAAAAGGTCCACTTTTAAATATAGATAAGAAAATAATTTTTCTATTAACTTCCATTTCAATTGAAAAAATTATTAAGGTTTTTATAGCAACTTTTTTTTTTTTTTGTGATTTTTATATTTTCAGAAGATTAAAAAATTTAATTTTCATAATATTAGTAATTTTTATACATGAAATATTTTTTTCCAGAAGATTAAATTTTTTGAAATAAATAATATATTTTGCCGAACGTATTATATTTGCATACAAGGGTACTTTTGTCGTTTCATATTTGAACGTTTCAAAGGGGAGCAGGGGAACAATTTGGTGGAGTGGGAATAGCTGATACCTTTATCGGATAGCACGATAACCTTTTAAAAAATGATTCTGATTTGATAATCGTGATATTACTTATTTGAGTCGTTTCTACATATTAAAATATATTAGCACCGCTTGAAATATTTTATTATTAATTATGTTTATCACATTTTGTAATATTTGTATCTTTGGCTAACGATCATTATAATGTTCAAAATCCTTTATAAAGTAGAAACTAATTATATTATGTCTTCCTGGATGATTTTACTTACGTAATGGGTGTAACTGTTTCAGCTATTTGACCCGTTATCGCTAATGATCAGTGTTTGGGTTTGGTTTGTTTCTTTGGAACCGAGATGTTAACGAGTGAGAAAAGGTTGTGTTAAATAAACATTTTGTTCATTATTTTGCATATTTGACCTCATTAATTTGTCATGATTTGTTTTATAACTATCGGTGTTTACATGCAAATTAGTCATCATTTTTCAACTTTACTTAACCAATTTGCTTTGCTCAGTAGCAGTGAATTTTGTTTTTCACAAATTTGTTATTTTTTTGAAACTGTTTTTATTGTTTGAAACTGTTTTTAATTTGGCTAAAACTTTTTACACCTTTTTTTTGTTAAAACATTTTTACAAACTGTTTTTGTTAGTTTGTTATAAAGTATTTATTGTTAATTAATAAAAAAAAATTCTTGTGAAAGAAAGATTTTGTTAAAAATTGTCTTCTTTATTAAAATTGTTCTTATTTTCTTAGAAACAGTTTTTCGCGACCTGTGTTTCGTGTCAAAACTGCTTTATATGATTAATAATTATTTGTTTGTGTCTCAAAAAAAAGTTTTATTTGTTAAATTTATTTTATATCAGTTTTCTTCTATATATAAATTCGAGTGTTTTCCTGAAAAACACGTGATCTCGATTAAACCTTATTCTCCAAAAGCAGTTTCATTTTTCCTTGAGGTTTATGATGTCGATAGAAGTCGATTTAAGGCTCATTTTGAAAGATTTATTTGTCAATTATGTCACGTATTTTTATAATTATAATTAGGTACATAATTTCTCATAATCGGCTTCAACTACCAGCTTTATTACTTCCGAAAAATTTAGAAATTTTTAATGCATAAATGACAGACAAATTGTGTATATCCGAAGAATTATTTAGGAAAAAAATACCACGTGGTTGTATGAAGATTATAATGTGATCTCTATTTCAATTAGCAGACCCCCGTTTTTGTATCGGATTTTACGCGCAAAATTTATTTTTATTCTGATGGCCCGACTCGACCACCCTCTAGTTTGTAAAAACTACTCTTGCTTTATAATTTCTAAATCTTAAATTTAAAAGTAATCACAAAACGACTGACAATTCAGATGTTATAACTAAATAATTTTTCTATTCAACATAAGAATTGTCGTCTTTTAAACTATTCTTGTGCATGCATGTAGAAAAAAATTGTCCTCCCCTGTTTTTTCCTGCTATTGAAAGGTAGATACAGCGGATGAGTTACTCTCTTAAGGAAAAAAAATCATGTACACATGAACCTGGTTTGGATATTTTGAAGATATGCTTGGGTTTTAAATTAATTGGCTCAATGTATCTTACTGGGGATGCTTGTTAAAGTTTCCGATTGGATTGGTTAAATTTAAATAAAATTTATTTACTAAAAGAAGTATATGATAATCAAATTCATATTAAATTGGTAACAAAATAATAAGCATACTTTCTCTTTTCTTCCGTTTCAAATTAATAATCATATTTCTTGATAAAATATGTATGGGAATAAGAGTTTCTTATATTACCACGTCACTCTTTCGAACCAAACATATGAGAATAAGAGTTTGATGATAGTCTCAAAAATTCAACACGTGACATCTCATGTCAAGTGTTGACATGCATGATCATAATATTCCAACTACTTACTGTTTTACTTTTCAACATGTTGAAGTTTCCAATCCAAAGGCAGGATGAATTCATACGCAAAACCTAAATGTACGAATGAAATTAACGAAAACGACAAAAATAATTTAAATATTTTGGGTTCATTTGCCAATCCCAAGCAACCAAAATTTCCAAACCTAAATGTACGAATGTATTGGATTAAAGAAGACGAAATATATTTAAATCCGGACCCACTAGTCTCTACCTCCTTATCTACGTAGATGATATTATCATTACCGGTAATTCTCCCTCTTTAATTCAATCCCTAATTTCTACTTTAAGTCATGAATTTTCTCTCAAAAATCTTGGTCCTCTACACTACTTTCTCGGCATTGAAATTGTTCATACATCTAAGGGAATTTTACTCTCTCAACAACGCTACATTCTCGATCTTCTCTCCCGTCACGGAATGTCCCATTCAAAACCCCTTAGTACCCGCTGTCCCACCAATCTCAAAATTTCTCTCACCGATGGCACACCCTTAGATGACCCCACTCCTTATCCGCAAGCCGTTGGGGCCCTTCAGTACCTCACTCTAACTCGTCCCGATATTTCCTTTGCGATCAATAAAGCCTGCCAATTCATGCATTCTCCAACCGATAGTCATTGGTCTCTTGTTAAAAGAATACTTCGCTATCTCAATCATACCTCCTCTTATGGTCTCCACCATACGAAAACATCTTCACTCCATCTTCAAGCCTTTACTGATTCAGATTGGGCCGGGTGTATTGATGACCGCAAATCCACGGGTGGGTTTGCCATTTTTCTTGGCTCTAATCTTATCTCCTGGCAATCTAAGAAACAAAAGACCGTCTCTCGATCCTCAACCGAAGCCGAATACAAAGCTCTTGCCGATGTCTCTGCGGAACTAATTTGGCTCAAGTCCTTACTAACAGAACTTGGTCTCTCTCCTCACCCTCCACCTATCGTTTGGTGTGACAACATTGGTGCTACCTATCTTTCCGTGAATCCCGTCTTTCATGCTCGCACTAAACATATTGAAATAGACTTTCACTTTGTTCGTGATCAAGTTTGCAAGAAAGCTCTTCAAGTTCAATTTATCTCCACAGCTGATCAACTTGCTGACATCTTCACCAAAGGGCTTTCATCTGCTCGCTTCACATTTATTCGAGACAAGTTGACGATTCAATCACGATCACCATCAACTTGCGGGGGCATGTCAACCAAGTCAACATCTTGCTCAACTAAATCTCCAACACTTACGGAACTAGCTGCCATTTGAATTTCAAACTCCTCTACCTGCTTCCGGTTGAATAGCTCCAACATGTGTAACAAGTAACAACTATTGTTTTGTATACAACAGCTATAAAAACTCTGTACAGCTCTTACGCAGAATATATTGGAAAATACAAGAGAAATTTGTCTCTACAATCTAAACACATTCTTATTTAACAGTGCTGCATTTGTTTATTAACAGCACTGACAAAACAGTGCTAATAGAACCATTATCTCTTCTAAATCTTACAGGATGAATTCATACGCATGCTTCATATGCAAAACCTAAATGTATGAATGGAATTAACGAATTATTTTTTTATACATGAAATATTTTTTTCCAGAAGATTAAATTTTTTAAAATAAATAATATATTTTGCCGAACATATTATATTTGCATACAAGGGTACTTTTGTCGTTTGATATTTGAACGTTTCAAATGGGAGCAGGGGAACAATTTGGTGGAGTGGGAATAGCTGATACCTTTATCGGATAGCACGATAACCTTTTAAAAAATGATTCAGATTTGATAATCGTGATATTACTTATTAGAGTCGTTTCTACATATTAAAATATATTAACACCGCTTGAAATATTTGATTATTAATTATGTTTATCACATTTTGTAATATTTGTATCTTTGGCTAACGATCAGTATAATGTTCAAATCCTTTAGAAAGTAGAAACTAATTATATTATGTCTTCCTGGATGATTTTACTTATGTAATGGGTGTAACTGTTTCAGCTATTTGACCCGTTATCGCTAATGATCAGCGTTTGGGTTTGGTTTGTTTCTTTGGAACCGAGATGTTAACGAGTGAGAAAAGGTTGTGTTAAATAAACATTTGGTTCATTATTTTGCATATTTGACCTCATTAATTTGTCATGATTTGTTTTATAACTATCGGTGTTTACATGCAAATTTGTCATCATTTTTCAACTTTACTTAACCAATTTGCTTTGCTCAGTAGCAGCGAATTTTGTTTTTCACAAATTTGTTATTTTTTTGAAACTGTTTTTACTGTTTGAAACTGTTTTTAATTTGGCTAAAACTTTTTACACCTTTTTTTTGTTAAAACATTTTTACAAACTGTTTTTGTTAGTTTGTTATAGAGTATTTATTGTTAATTAATAAAAAAACTTTCTTGTGAAAGAAAGTTTTTGTTAAAAAATGTCTTCTTTATTAAAACTGTTCTTATTTTCTTAGAAACTGTTTTTCGCGACCTGTGCTTCGTGTCAAAACTGCTTTATATGATTAATAATTATTTGTTTGTGTCTGAAAAAAAAGTTTTGTTTGTTAAATTTATTTTATATCAGTTTTCTTCTATATATAAATTCGAGTGTTTTCCTGAAAAACATGTGATCTCGATTAAACCTTATTCTTCAAAAGCAGTTTCATTTTTCCTTGAGTTTTATGATGTCGATAGATGTCGATTTAAGGCCCATTTCGAAAGGTAGATACAACGGATGAGTTACTATCTAAGGAAAAAAAATCATGTACACATGAACATGGTTTGGATATTTTGAAGATATGCTTGGGTTTTCAATTAATTGGTTCAATGTATCTAACTGGGGATGCTTGTTAAAGTTTCCGATTGGATTGGTTAAATTTAAATAAAATTTATTTACAAAAAGAACTATATGATAATCAAATTCATACTAAATTGGTACCAAAATAATAAGCATACTTTCTATTTTATTCCGTTTCAAATTAATAATCATATTTCTTGATAAAATACGTATGGGAATAAGAGTTTCTGATATTACCACGTCACTCTTTCGAACCATATATATGAGAATAAGAGTTTGATGATAGTCTCAAAAATTCAACACGTGACATCTCATGTCAAGTGTTGACATGCATGATCACAATATTCCAACTACTTACTGATTTACTTTTCAACATGTTGAAGTTTCCAATCCAAAGGCAGGATGAATTCATACGCATACTTTATACGCAAAACCTAAATGTATGAATGAAATTAACGAAAACGACAAAAATAATTTAAATATTTCGGGTTCATATGCAAATCCCAAGCAACCAAAATTTCCAAACAACATGTATTGGATTGAAGAAGACGAAATATATTAAAAATAATATGTGCCAATTTGTCGACCGAATAGCTTAAACTTTTTCAAAAAAAATTTAAATTTTAAAATTTGTTCGTGATCGACCAATAAATACTTAGATAAAAAAATAAAATTAAAATGCCAATGAATGAAATAATGAGTAAACCTCGCAAATGCTATTGGAGACCTTAACCCCACAAAAAATGATGTCAATTACAAAGCAAAAATGCTTAGATTTAAGGATGCACTAAGGCATTTTAAAACCACCATCTTCTTCCCCGGCTTATGTTATCATATTTGAATACTAATTAGCTTGAGTATCATCATGTACATCGAAAATACTCTAAAAATATAATTATAATTAATTTCACTTTTTGATATTCTAAAAATATCATTGTATTTTAAAAATATATAATCATAAAAAATTTATTGTG
Organism: Sambucus nigra; assembly: GCA_949130495.1. NCBI lineage: Eukaryota > Viridiplantae > Streptophyta > Magnoliopsida > Dipsacales > Adoxaceae > Sambucus > Sambucus nigra. Next base: position 7,294 of record CASBWL010000456.1, read on the forward strand.
TTATTTTTTTAAAAAAATGGAAGTTCTCTTTTTGTTTTTTAATTAAAAAAAAGGTCCACTTTAAAACATAGATAAGAAAATAATTTTTCTATTAACTTCCATTTCAATTAATAAAATTATTAACTTTTTTATAGTAAAAAAAGATTTTTTTGTGATTTTTATATTTTCAGAAGATTAAAAAATCTAATTTTCATAATATTACTAATTTTTATACTTGAAATATTTTTTTCCAGAAGATTAAATTTTTTAAAATAAATAATATACTTTGCCGAACATATTATATTTGCATAAAAGGATACTTTTGTCATTTGATATTTGAACGTTTCAAAGGGGAGCAGGGGAACAATCTGGTGGAGTGGGAATAGTTGATACCTTTATCGGATAGCATGATAACCTTTTAAAAAATGATTCTGATTTGATAATCGTGATATTACTTATTAGACTCGTTTCCACAGATTAAAATATATTAACATCTCTTGAAATCTTTGATTATTAATTATGTTTAGCACATTTTGTAATATTTGTATCTTTGGCTAACGATCATTATAATGTTCAAAATCTTTTAGTTACTAGAAACTAATTATATTACGTCTTCCTGGATGATTTTACTTACGTAATGGGTGTAACTGTTTCAGCTATTTGACCCGTTATCGCTAATGATCTGGGTTTGGGTTTGGTTAGTTTCTTTGGAACCGAGATGTTAACGAGTGAGAAAAGGTTGTGTTAAATAAACGCTTTGTTCATTATTTTGCATATTTGACCGCTTTAATTTTTCATGATTTGTTTTATAACTATCGGTGTTTACATGCAAATTTTTCATCATTTTTCAACTTTACTTGACAAGTTTGCTTTGCTCAATAGCAATGAATTCTTTTGTTCACAAATTTGTCATTTTTTTTATACTGTTTTTTTTCTTGTTTGAAACTGCTTTTAATTTGGCTAATACTTTTTACACCGTTTTTTGGTTAAAACATTTTTAAAAACAGTTTTTCTTATTTTCTTATATAGTATTTATTGTTAATTAAAAAAACATCTGCTTAAAGAATGTTTTTTTGTTAAAAACAGTCTTCTTTGTTAAAACTGTTTTTATTTTTTTAGAAATGGTTTTTTCCGACCTTTGTTTTTTGTTAAAATTGTTTTATATGGTTAATAATTACTTGTTTGTTTCTGAAAAACAATTTTTTTTGTTTTAAAATTTATTTTATATGAGTTTTCTTTTATATGTGTTTTTTACATATAATTTTTTATAGTGAAACCTTCCATTGAATCACACATCATATAAAGGAAATAGTCTTGATCCTAATTCTTAATGAAATTTTCCAAAAAAGAATTTTCTACCTGAAATCTTATCTGATAAATTATAGTGTTTTCCTGACAAATTCAAATTAACTTTTTCATGTCTTTATTGCAATATCACCCATGCCAACAAAAGACACAGTTGTAAGCATGTAGTAACCGGTGGTGACCAAAGCAAGAGGCATATACTCTTCCATTGTTGGAATATACTTTTTGTGATACCATTTGGCTTCTTAAAAGTTGGCTCGGACATGATTCTTCGTCTAAAAACAATAATTAAGAAAAATCATACAATGTTATAACGACTATAAAATAATTACTCTAACGGTTATTGTTATCACATAAAGATTATCTCATCATGTGAAATTATATAAACTATTAAAATATGTAGTTTTATGAAACATTTATTTAATTAGAAGAAAAAAAATTCTTATATCAAGATTGTGGTTAAGAAACCCTTTATGGGGGAAACCACATACCGCTTCTCTTCGATAGTGAACTTTGTACAATCTTTCCTCCTTGAACATTTCTTGTTCATTCTCTTTAAAAACATCCAAAAGAACCTGATAACATAGTTTCATGTATTCCAAGCTCTAAATTACAGCAGGTATAGATCTAACTTTGGCTTTGTTAACTGGAATATGTCAGGAAAAGGCTATAATTTGAATATGATTAAACCTTATTCTCCAAAAGAAGTTTCATGTTTCCTAGAGTTTTATGATGTCGATTTAAACTTTTTTATGACGGTCTCATAAATTCAACACGTGACATCCCATTTCAAGTCTAAACATGCATGGTGACACAATACCTGCTAGTTACTGTTACATTTAAACATGTTAGAGTTTCCTCTCTAAAATAAGGATGAACTTATATACCTGTGCTACATATCTTTATTTTTCATTTTTTACTTTTTTTAAAAAAGGCTAGGCCTTTTCTTTCAACAGTCTTCTGACAATTGATAAACATATGACGTCGATTGAAACTTTCTTAGGTAGAAGAAGGGTTTTATGGATGTCTCATATATTCAACCCTTGAAATCTCAAGTCAAGTGTAGACATGCACGGTGACACTATTCCAACTACTTACTATTTTTCTTTTCAACATGCTGAAGTTTCCTCTCTAAAAGCAGGACAAATTCATGCGTATGCTTCATATGCAAGACCCAACTATAAGAAATTAAAAACTTTTTAAATTTTTTGCGTTCATATGGAAATCCTATGCAACCCCAAATTTAAAATAAAAACAAATTGATTGAAGAAGACGAAATATATTAAAAATGTCCACGAGTTAAAAAAATTGTTCAGAGTCTTGTGTCACACCCAAGTAATTCACAACACTTAGGAAAATCCGGGATTTTCCTTTACTGATAGCCTGTTTGTTAATTGATATGCTATGTTTACAATTGTACAATTTCACGAAGTTTGGGACGACATTATCATACTACTTCGGATACTTGGTAGTGCTGCTGAAATAAATTTTCTGCACCCATAATCCATAAATTGTGCCTCAAAGCATGCTACATACAATATTAATTGTTTTCCACTCTTTTATAATAATGTCTTTTTTTTCAAGATAGAGGATTAGACCCCAAATAAATAAATATCAAATTCACCGAGGGGCATACGTAGGTGAGTACATAGAAGAGCAAGAGATGGAAAAATCAGGAAAAAAAAATGAACTAAGAAATCTAGAGAAAGACCCTTTACACGACCTAGCTTTAAAATCTAGAGAAAGGCCCTTTACACTTCCTGCAAGTTATTTTTGTACATCTCAGGGTGTTTGTTTGTCGGTCTAAGCCACTTGATTGCTATTTTAAGCTTCACCCCCTAAATCTCATTTTTGCCCCAAAGTTAACACTTAGTAGTCAATTTCAAAAACCAGGAGTCCGATGTCACACACCATCGGAATAATGATGCAAGTGTGTCAATTGTGTAATTCAACGTGATCCTAAACTTCACTTTGATATATTAATATTTGTGAAAACCAAATTGGATATTTTCTTTCACCTATTTCAAATACATATTCTTGTAGTAAAATATATTAATCATTGAATATAGCATAATCATTTAAGATCTTCTTAAAACTATTCCTTCTAATTTTATTCTAATTTGTCTCCTTACTATAATCACATTACAAGTTTGTTGGTCATTTATTTGTTCCTCTTCTTTTTAAATATTACAACCATACACATGCATGAGAAAATTGTCAAAATACTGTTTATTGAGTATAGTAATGAACTTCTTAATTAAGTAAATCGATTTAGCTAATCCAATACATGTATATATTCTGCCATTTAATTAATGGAATTGTATTTCTCCAGGCAATGACACGGATAAATAGTGAATTACATTTATTTAAATATAGGAAATTCATGTCTTTGACATAAGATGAACATATTTCAAACAATTATTACAATAATATTCCTTTCTTTTACTATTTTTTAGGTTTTACAAGCAAATAGTGTAGTTTATTAAGTATGTAGTTCAATAGGTTCTAACATCTTTTTTTTCTCCAAGAGGTCCCGTAAAAAAAATTCTTCTTTAATAGGTCATATTTGTAAACATGTAGTCAATACTCGCTACATGTATAAATAGGAACTATTGGGAAAAAATATTTTCATAGGACCTATTAGAAAATATCTTATGTAATTAGGACCTATTTGTCAACCTCCCGTTTTTTTTCATCAAATTCCTTCATTAATATTACAGAGTACTAAAGGAATAATATATGTATCAACTCCACGTTGGCAAAATCATATTGGCACTGCATCAATGAGTAACGATGCAATGTTGCTTCTCATTTTTTCCCCAACATTGGTGTAGCCATCCTCCTCTTTGTAAATGACATCTATGACACGAGTTAGGTTTAGAATGCAAGAGAGTAGAGGCATTGGGATGGCAGTTGGCTGGATGCATTCTTCATTTATATCCTTCCAAGCATTCACTAGTTGCCTGTTGAAATCATCATGTGCTTCTTTTTCCGAGGCCCCATATTGCTCCATAAAACACTCAATTGCAGAGGCGCAATGCCCTCTCTTTTGTTCAAACTGCATAGATAGAGAAATATAAAGTTAATGTTTTCCCTAATATGAAAAGCCTTATATATATATATATATATATGTGTGTGTGTGTGTGTCGGGGGGGGGGGGGGGGGGGGGGACAAGTCCCGATTTGCACTGAAAACTATTTTAATATTATCCATTCATTTATATAATGCATATTAATGCGATGCGAAAATATAAAATAAATATGGGCACCATGATTAAGAAAAAAATGTTACAATTAAATGGTTGATTAATATTTTATAAGTGAGAGAGATAAGAGAAGGATGAAAATAGTAATGGTTGATTATGCATTGCTTTTGAAATTTACAAAAAGTTTCACTTCAGATTCCAAATGTTAGAGAACCTAAATGATATTTTTTCTTGAATATGGATCACGCGCATAGCATATGACTTGGCAAAATTTTTAACGCACCTTGATCGATCAATTATTTTTTGCAATGAAGATATAGAGAAATAAAATAAATGCTATTATATCCCAGTAAGGTTTTCACATCGTGAAGATCTTTAGAATAAATAGATAAACAAAAGAAATCTTTTTATTCTCATTGATATTAGAAATAATATGCATCTGAACGAGAAACAAGATAGGTGAAATAGAGAGAGGGAAATAAAATTCCCCTAATACGTATATGTAACAAAAGAATTACCATTTCTTTTACAACATATGACGAAATTGACCCTCACGTGGAAAAAACACGCAATGTCATTTAGAAAATTAAGTAGTTTTGATGTACGATGTGGAGTTGTCCATTTTGAAAACACTTAGGACATTTACTAAAAATATGGATGTTGGTAAATGTGGAGTTGGAAAATAATTCCTTCGATTGTCTTTAACAAGTTTACATAAATCATTTCCCCCTTCATGAACTTCTCTAAATGAGATCATGAAGACTATAGAAGACATCCATCAGGCATACCTTATGTGAAGTCATGTCATCCATGAGTCTACAAATAATTTCGGAACCTTTAATAATTTTCGGATTTGTGCACACCCAATCAAAGGCCTCTTTTGTTGCAATATCACCCATGCCAATGAAAGACACAGTTGTAAGCATGGAGTAGCCAGTGGTGACCAAAGAAAGAGTCATATATTCCTCCATTGTTGGAATATATTTTTCGTGAAACCATTTGGCTTCTTCGAAGTAGGCCCGAACTTGTTTCTTCATCTAAAAACAGTAATGATGAAAAATCACATTATGTCAAAATAACGACAAAACAATTACTTTAATGGTTATTGTTATCACATAAAGATTTTCTCTCATTTTGTGATGTTATATAAACTATAAAAAAAGGAACTTTATGAAAGATTCATTTTATTAGAAAAAACAAACTCCTCGTATCTAGATTGTCCTTAAAAAACCTTTTTTCGAAAACAACATACCGCTTCTCTTGCATAGTGAACTTTGTACAATCTTTCCTCCTTGATAACCTCTTGTTCAATCTCTTTAAAAACATCCAAAAGAACCGGATAAAATAGTTTCATGTATTCCGGCAGTTGATCCACGCAATTTATGTCCCACCTGAAAGATGATTTTTATTACAAAAAAAAGTGACCAAATATAAAATTTCATTAATACCTGTTAATTTTGGACTTTCTTTATTATTTTTACACATAATTTTTATCAAGATAATGGAGTTTTTTTGTAGGACCTTTCATGTCTAACTGAACATGAATCTTCTAAAATCATTATTTCTTCGTTGTACTAATTATTCTTATAAATTTTTATATGATTACATGAAATATTTGTAAAAAGTTCAAAAACTTCAAGGGTGAGATCACAATGACCATTACACCAGATCGGTTGATATATTAAGGTTGCAAGATCTACAAATAATATGTATTAATTACTTATATGCATTAAGATATCAATTGCAGGAGTCATTGTGAGCGTACCCTTATTAGGGTCAACAACTTTAAATGTTAGACATGCATACAAAAATATAAAATCGATCTCTTTTCAATTTTAGACAAAAAAAATTAATATTAATCATATGTTATACCTCTCAATTGCATCCGTAAATAGCTCGATTTCTTCAAGAGTTCCATACACATCATAGATGTCGTCAATAAAGGATGTTAAAGAAATTACTTTGGTAAGTATTTTTCTTGCGATTGAGTACTTGGGTTCAGAGTACACTCCAACTATCCAAAAGTAGAGTTCCACTATTCTATCTCTCGCAAAAGGAAGCTTAGTGGCAAAGTCTAGCTCTTTCCACCACCTTCAATGTAGCAGGAATTAGTTCAATAAAGCATACAGACACTTTTTTTTAAACTGAAGAAAAAATAAAAAAACAAATTATCTTTGTAAGAATATATTGGACAACAATCACTCTTGCCTCCAACGGAAGATAGTTTTGATTGTAAAGCCCACAGACCAGTAGTCGTGTAATATAAAACGTACCTACTAATATCACGTAGCTCTTTCTTGTGCAATGATTGGACCAAGTTGAAATCCAACTTAGCGAGGTTGAGTAACGTCTCGTTACGTGATGCCTCATCTTGGTATATACAAATAAATCGCTTGGCTTCAAGTCTAGGTAAACCTTTGTGCAGGGGTTGCTCTAGTGCGTTCGCAACTTTGGCTAATAATGGATTGCTTAAATGAGCCATTGAGGACTTAAGGTTGACAGTAGCGAAAGCTAGGGCATTGTCAAGTATATCTTCTCCGTGCTTACCGAGATGCGCAGCTTCGTACAACCCTAACATACCCTCCACATCACTTCTTAAGGATTCACTAAAATTTCCCTTGTCGTCTATAAACTTCTTGAATATGTCTAGTTTTTAACACAATAAAAAAACATTAGACTGCATGCCATCAAAGTACAAGCCACGTATTTGAAATCATTTCGTTCATCAAGCTTACCGCATGAAATATTGAATCCTTGTTGTCTGAATAACCGAAATAGAAGAGAAACATTATTGAGATCATCCTCAATATAATCGCGAGTGCTATAAATATGTTCTAATATTTCTTCGATTTCTCTTTTAAAGTGGTATGCCACACCGAGACGTTGAACCACATTTATAAGATTCAGTTGTGTTAATGAGTTGTGAGTTGTAGACACTATCTCCCTTCTCACTTGTTCTTTCAAGCTTTCAACTCTGTTTTGTAAATCAACATTCGCTATCTGCACCATAAAATGCAATTGTATAATTGGAACTAACAAGTATAAATCTTTGTAAAACAATTATATGGTAATCATTGTGATAATTCTACGTTTAATATTGACAATATATTTGACTAATTTGACTAATTAATAATCTTGTTCTGGTTTCTAAGCTGGAAACTAACACATGTCATTTAAAAACTACACCACATAAATGTGTATGGAGAGCGATATAATTGAAAATTACATCACTTTGTTTATAGAGTGCTCTAGTTGTTTTGAGTTACAAAGTCGGAATGAAAAAAAAATCGCATAAGACGTACGACATGAAAATAATTGTTCTCCGAAAATAAGTTTGCCTATGAAGAAAGGAATCCATTTTCAAGACGACGATGTTTCAGGCAATAGCCCAGTTGGGAACATGCATGAATATATATATATATATATATCGAGAGAGAGAGAGAGAGAGAGTCAAGCACCTGCATATACCAAACGGTACATATCGCTGGGCGGACCCATTTTATAAATGATTTTGAGTTGAGTATTTTTATATGATGTTTAAACATTTCAATAGACCCATATAAAAAAATCAACTCAAAATAATGTTTTTTGCTACTTTAAAAAAATATGTCAAACTTTTGTTGCTTTTACAGTGGTTTAAAAGCTGTGAAAGTTTGACCGATTTTTTTAAAGTAGCAAAAAATGTTATTTTAAGTTGATTTATTTTATATTCGCCTATTCAAATGTTTAAACGTCATATGAAAAAATTCAGTAGAAAAAATAATTTTTTTGAGTGTTGGTGTAAGGAATTAATTTCAACTAATTTTTTGTATCGTGATTAAATATTTCAGGGAACCCCCTCCAAAAACATATCGTCTCAAAATATATTTAAATTGGGAGAAAATATGTCAGTTTTAAAAAGTTTTAAACTTACGTAGTTTGAGTGATATTTTTATCATAGAAAAGGAAAACAGTTTGAGGTGAAATATCTTTTTAGGAGTTTGCTGAAATTTTTCAAATTCATATGAAAAAACAATTCAGCAAAAAAAAAACATATTTTTTGACAAATGTCCACAAATTAGCCTTCATATATATATATAAATATATATATATATATATATAAGGTTTTTAACTATTTTTTAAAAATTCCCAGAATTCTGTCGACGTAAAGACTTATAAGTAAAGGATTTTCACCTCACAATCAGAATTGATGGTGAGGAAACGATCACCCCATATGCTGGGCTTGTAATTTGCATTGCGTCGAATAACATTTGGTTGAAGATTTTGGGTTGGTAGAGGACTAGTTGTAACTTGAGCAGCCATATTTTATTAAATGGTGGAAAAAGCGAATAAATAAAATGCTCAAATGAATCAGCTGTATGTATAAAATGAATGGTGAACTCAAGTATTTATAGAGAAAGTATGGCAACTTTAAGTCATTTGTGGGATAAATTTTTTTGGCTGATACGAAAATTAAAGATTTGAAAAGTCATTTTATAACATTTTCCGGAAAGTCGGTTAACTTTTATGGGGGGTTTGATAAAACCTGTTTGGGATGATAAAGGTGTGAAAAAAAATAAAAAATAAATAAGATAAATATTATTTTCCATATTTGACTGCTTTATTTGTCATGATTTGTTTTATAACTATCGGTGCTTACATGCAAATTTGTTATCATTTTTTAACTTTGGTTGACAAATTTGATTTGCTCAATAGCAATGAGTTTTTTTTCCATAAATTTGTGATTTTTTTGAATCTGTTTTTATTGTTTGAAACTGTTTTTTTTTTGTTAAAAACTTTTTATACCTTTTTTTTGTTAAAACATTTTTAAAAACTGTTTTTATTATTTTGTTATAAAGTATTTATTGTTCAATTTAAAAAAAAATCTCCTGAAAGAATGTTTTTTGTTAAAAAAATGTCTTTTTTGTTGATACTGTTTTAATTTTCTTAGGAACTTTTTCTACTTACTTTGTTATTTGTTAAAACTGTTTTATATGATTAAAAAATAGTTTTTTGTTTCTGAATAACCGTTTTCTTTGTTTGTTAAATTTATTTTATATATGTTTTCTTATATACATGTTTTTACATATAATTTTTTATATCGAAACCTTCCATTAAGTTTCATTTTTTCCTGACAAACACATGATCTCGATTGAACCTTATTCTCCCAAAGCAGTTACGCTTTTCCTTGAGTTTTATGATGTGGATTTAAACTTATTGATGACAGTCTCATAAATTCAACACGTTGCATCCGAGGTCAACTCTAGACATGCATGGGAATACAATTCCAACTAGTTAATGTTACTTTTAAGCATTCTAAAGTTTCCTTTCTAAAATAAGGATGAATTCATACACCTCTGCTACATAATTTTTTATTTTTTATTTTTACTTTTTTTTTATAAGGCTATTCTTTACTTTTCAACAGTCTTCTGGACGATTTATCAATCAAACATGTTGCGGCGATTGAAACTTTTCTAGGGAGAAGAAGGGTTTTATGAGAGTCTCATATATTCAACCCTTCACATCTCAAGGCAAGTGTAGACATGCATGGTGACACTATTCCAACTACTTACTGTTTACTTTTTAACATGTTGAAGTTTCCTCTCCAAAAGCAGGATGAATTCATACGCATGCTTCATATGCAAAACCCAACTATAAGAAGGAAATTAACGAAAACACCAAGAAGTTTGTAAATATTTTGCGTTGATAAGCAAATCCTAAGCAACCACAATTTTAAAACAAAAAGTAATTGATTGAAGAAGACGAAATATATTAAAAATGATGTACACAAGTTAAAAAGAATTGTTCTGAGTTGTGTGTTACACCCAAATATTTCACAGCACTAATAAATAACTGGCTACACTCAGGAATATCTGTGAATTTCCTTTACTGATAGCCCATTTATTGATCGATATGCTATTTGTACAATTGTACGAAGATTGCGATGACATTATCATAATACTTTGGTGACATGGTAATAGTGTCAAAACAAATTTTCTGCACCCAAAATCTATAAATTGTGGCCTCTAACCATGCTACATAAAATAATAATTGTTTCTCACTCTTTCATAATAATGTCCACTAGGGGAAAAAAGCTACTTGGTAAAAGGCTAACATTTATCATAAGTGAGACCATGTAATATTTTAGAGATCTTATACCTCATAGTTTTAAATATTTTTTTCCTCCAATATATCTTTCATTACTAATGTAATACTAAGTAGCTGAAACTTTGGGCTTGAACTTTAAAAACCTTCCTCATTAATATTTGGGATGCCCATTATTAATAGGTGGAATCCAATTGAATTCTAGGATTTGTTAAATCTGTAGAGGATTGGATAATTGATGCAATTGATGATTAAATTGGTGAGATTGTTAGGGCTAGAATTGTTATAATGAAAGAGGGAACTTAGGATGAATTTGGGGACGTTTTATTGTAGAAACCTGTTCAGAACAGACGTTTAAAATTCGTTAATGGCGGACTGGGTTTTAGCAGAAGAAAGAGAGAGAGGAAATACCAGTGTCGTTCGAACGACAATGGCGGACTGGGTACTTACTGTTTTACTTTTCAACATGTTGAAGTTTCCAATCCAAAGGCAGGATGAATTCATACGCATGCTTCATATGCAAAACCTAAATGTACGAATGAAATTAACGAAAACGACAAAAATAATTTAAATATTTTGGGTTCATATGGAAATCCCAAGCAACCAAAATTTCCAAACAAGATGTATTGGATTAAAGAAGACGAAATATATCAAAAATAATATGTGCAAATTTGTGGACCGAATTGTTTAAAATTTTCAAAAAAATTTTAATGTTTAAAATATGTTCGTGAGGGACCAATAAATACTTAGAAAAAAAAAATAAAATAAAAATGTCCATGAATGACATAATGAGTAAACCTCGCAAATGCTATTGTAGACCGTAACCCCCACAAAAAATGATGTCAATTACAAAGCAAAAATGCTTAGATTTAAGGATGCACTAAGGCATTTTAAAACCACCATCTTCTTCCCCGGCTTATGTTATCATATTTGAATACTAATTAGCATGAGTATCATCATGTACAACTAAAATATTCTAAAAATATAATTATCATTAATTTCACTTTTTGATATTCTAAAAATATCATTGTATTTTAAAAATATAAAATCATAAAAAATTTATTGTGTTATTTATTTTAAAAAATGGAAATTTTCTTTTTGTTTTTTAATTAAAAAAAAGGTCCACTTTTAAACATAGATAAGAAAATAATTTTTCTATTAACTTCCATTTCAATTAAAAAAAAATATTAAGTTTTTATAGTAAATTTTTTTTTTGTGTGATCTTTATATTTTCAGAAGATTAAAAAATTTAATTTTCATAATATTAGTAATTTTTATACTTGAAATATTTTTTTCCAGAAGATTAAATTTTTTAAAATAAATAATATATTTTGCCGAACATATTATATTTGCTTACAAGGGTACTTTTGTCGTTTGATATTTGAACGTTTCAAAGGGGAGCAGGGGAACAATTTGGTGGAGTGGGAATAGCTGATACCTTTATCGGATAGCACGATAACCTTTTAAAAAATGATTCTGATTTGATAATCGTGATATTACTTATTAGACTCGTTTCTACATTTTAAAATATATTAACACCGCTTGAAATCTTTGATTATTAATTATGTTTATCACATTTTGTAATATTTGTATCTCTGGCTAACGATCATTATAATGTTCAAAATCCTTTAGAAAGTAGAAACTAATTATATTATGTGTTCCTGGATGTTTTACTTACGTAATGGTTGTAACTGTTTCAGCTATTTGACCCGTTATCGCTAATGATCTGGGTTTGGGTTTGGTTTGTTTCATTGGAACCGAGATGTTAACGAGTGAGAAAAGGTGGTGTTAAATATACATTTTCTTCATTATTTTGCATATCTCACCTCATTAATTTGTCATGATTTGTTTTATAACTATCGGTGTTTACATGCAAATTTGTCATCATTTTTCAACTTTACTTAACCAATTTGCTTTGCTCAGTAGCAGTGAATTTTGTTTTTCACAAATTTGTTATTTTTTTGAAACTGTTTTTATTGTTTGAAACTGTTTTTAATTTGGCTAAAACTTTTTACACCTTTTTTTAGTGAAAACATTTTTACAAACTGTTTTTGTTAGTTTGTTATAAAGTATTTATTGTTAATTAATAAAAAAACTTTCCTGTGAAAGAATGTTTTTTGTTAAAAATTGTCTTCTTTGTTAAAACTGTTCTTATTTTCTTAGAAACAGTTTTTCGCGACCTGTGTTTCTTGTCAAAACTGCTTTATAAGATTAATTATTATTTGTTTGTGTCTCAAAAAAAAGTTTTGTTTGTTAAATTTATTTTATATTAGTTTTCTTCTATATATAAATTAGAGAGTTTTCCTGAAAAACACGTGATCTCGATTAAACCTTTTTCTGCAAAAGCAGTTTCATTTTTCCTAGAGTTTTATGATGTCGATAGATGTCGATTTAAGGCTCATTTTGAAAGATTTATTTGTCCATTATATCACGTATTTTTATAATTATAATTAGGTACATAATTTCTCATAATCGGCTTCTACAACCAGCTTTATTACTTCCGAAAAATTTAAAATTTTTAATGCATAAATGAAAGACAAATTGTGCATATCCGAAGAATTATTTAGGAAAAAAAATACCACGTAGTTGTATGAAGATTATAATGTGATCTCTATTTCAATTAGTAGACCCCCATTTTTGTATCGGATTTTACATGCAAAATTTGTTTTTATTCTGATGGTCCGACTCTACCACCCTCTAGTTTGTAAAAACTACTCTTGCTTTATAATTTCTAAATCTTAAATTTAAAAGTAATCATAAAACGACTGGCAATTTAGATGTTATATCCAAATAATTTTTCTATTCAACATAAGAATTGTCGTCTTTTAAACTATTCTTGTGCATGCATGTAGAAAAAATTGTTCTCCCCTGTTTTTTCCTGCTATCGAAAGGTAGATACAGCGGATGAGTTACTATCTATAGAAAAAAAATCATGTAGACATGAACATGGTTTGGATATTTTGAAGATATGCTTGGGTTTTAAATTAATTGGCTCAATGTATCTTACTGGGGATGCTTGTTAAAGTTTCCGATTGGATTGGTTAAATTTAAATAAAATTTATTTACTAAAAGAACTATATGATAATCAAATTCATACTAAATTGGTACCAAAATAATAAGCATACTTTCTCTTTTATTACGTTTCAAATTAATAATCATATTTCTTGATAAAATACGTATGGGAATAAGAGTTTCTGATATTACCACGTCACTCTTTCGAACCATATATATGAGAATAAGAGTTTGATGATAGTCTCAAAAATTCAACACGTGTCATCTCATGTCAAGTGTTGACATGCATGATCACAATATTCCAACTACTTACTGTTTTACTTTTCAACATGTTGAAGTTTCCAATCCAAAGGCAGGATGAATTCATACGCATGCTTCATATGCAAAACCTAAATGTTTGAATGAAATTAGGGAAAACGACAAAAATAATTTAAATATTTTGGGTTCATATGCAAATCCCAACCAACCAAAATTTCCAAACAAGATGTATTGGATTGAAGATGACGAAATATATTAAAAATAATATGTGCAAATTTGTGGACCGAATAGTTTAAAATTTTTCAAAAAAAATTTAAATTTTAAAATTTGTTCGTGATCGACCAATAAATACTTAGATAAAAAAAATAAAATTAAAATGCCCATGAATGAAATAATGAGTAAACCTCGCAAATGCTATTGGAGACCGTAACCCCACAAAAAATGATGTCAATTACAAAGCAAAAATGCTTAGATTTAAGGATGCACTAAGGCATTTTAAAACCACCATCTTCTTCCCCGGCTAATGTTATCATATTTGAATACTAATTAGCTTGAGTATCATCTTGTACATCGAAAATATTCTAAAAATATTATAAAAAAGTCCACTTTTAAACACAGATAATAAAATATTATTTCTATTAACTTCCATTTCAATTACAAAAATTATTAAGTTTTTTTACAATGAAAACTGAAATTTTTGTGATTTTTATATTTTCAGAACACTAAAAAATTTAATTTTCATAATATTAGGAACCTTCATATTCGAAATGTTTTTTTCCAGAAGAATAAAGTTTTTAAAATAAATAAAATATTTTAGCCAACATATGCTCAAATCATATATGCATACATGGGTACTGTCGTCATTTGATATTTGAACGTTTCAAAGCGGAGTAGGGGAACTATGTGTTGGAGAGGGAATAACTGATACCTTTATCGGATAGCACGATAACTTTATAAAAAAATGATTTAGATTTTGATAATTATGACATAACTTATTAGACTCATTTGCATACATTAAAATATATTAACACCACCTGAAATCATTGATTATTTATTATGTTAAATACATTTCGTAATATTTGTATTTTTGGCTAAGGAACATTATATTGTCTGAATTCTTTTAGAAAGTAGAAACTAATTATATTATGTTTTACTGGATGATTTTACTTACATAATGGGCGTAACTGTTTGAGCCATTTGACGCGTTATCACTAATGATTAGGGTTTGGGTTTCGGTTGTTTCTTTTGAACCGATATGTTAACGAGTTAGAAAAAGGTTGTGTTAAATAAACATTTGTTCATTATTTTGCATATTTGACCGCATTAATTTGACATGATTTGTTTTATAACTATCGGTGTTTACATGCGAATTTGTCATCATTTTTCAACTTTACTTAACAAATTTGCTTTGCTCAATAGCAGTGAATTCTGTTTTTCACAAATTTGTCATTTTTTTGAAACTGTTTTTATTTTTTGAAACTGTTTTTAATTTGGCTAAAACTTTTTACACCTTTTTTTTGTTAAAACATTTTTACAAACTGTTTTTGTTTGTTTGTTATAAAGTATTTATTGTTAGTTAATAAAAAAGAACTTTCTTGTGAAAGAAAGTTTTTTGTTAAAAATTGTCTTCTTTGTTAAAACTGTTCTTACTTTCTTAGAAACAGTTTTTCGCGACCCGTGTTTCTTGTCAAAACTGCTTTATATGATTAATAATTATTTGTTTGTGTGTGAAAAAAAAAGTTTTCTTTGTTAAATTTATTTTATATCAATTTTTTTCTATATATAAATTCTAGTGTTTTCCGAAAAAACACGTGATCTCGATTAAACCTTATTCTCCAAAAGCAGTTTCATTTTTCCTTGAGTTTCATGATATCGATTTTTTATCAAAAAAATGATGTCGATTTAAGGCTCATTTTGAAAGATTTATTTTCAATTATATCACGTATTTTTATAATTATAATTAGATACATAATTTCTCGTAATCGGCTTCAACAACCAGCTTTATTACTTCCCAAAAATTTAGCAATTTTTAATGCATAAATGCCAGACAAATTGCGCATATCCGAAGAATTATTTACGAAAAAAATACCACGTAGTTGTATAAAGATTTTAATGTGATCTCTATTTCAATTAGCAGACCCCCGTCTTTATATCGGATTTTACACGTAAAAATTTATTTTTATTCTGATGGCCCGACTCTACCACCCTCTAGTTTGTAAAAACTACTCTTGCTTTATAATTTCTAAATCTTAAATTTAAAAGTAATCATAATATGGCTGACAATTCTGATGTTATAACTAAATAATTTTTCTATTCAACATAAGAATTGTCGTCTTTTAAACTATTATTGTGCATGCATGTAGAAAAAATTGTCCTCCCCTGTTTTTTCCTGCTATTGAAAGGTAGATACAACGGATGAGTTACTCACTAAGGAAAAAAAAATCATGTACACATGAACATGGTTTGGATATTTTGAAGATATGCTTGGGTTTTAAATTAATTGGTTCAATGTATCTAACTGGGGATGCTTGTTAAAGTTTCCGATTGGATTGGTTAAATTTAAATAAAATTTATTTATTAAAAGAACTATATGATAATCAAATTCATACTAAATTGGTACCAAAATAATAAGCATACTTTCTCTTTTATTCCCTTTCAAATTAACAATCATATTTCTTGATAAAATACGTATGGGAATAAGAGTTTCTGATATTAACACGTCACTCTTTCGAACCATACATATGAGAATAAGATTTTGATGATAGTCTCAAAAATTCAACATGTGACATCTCATGTCAAGTGTTGGCATGCATGATCAAAATATTCCAACTACTTACTGTTTTACTTTTCAACATGTTGAAGTTTCCAATCCAAATGCAGGATGAATTCATACGCATGCTTCATATGCAAAACCTAAATGTATGAATGAAATTAACGAAAATGACAAAAATAATTTAAATATTTTGGGTTCATATGCAAATCCCAAGCAACCAAATTTTCCAAACAAGATGAATTGGATTGAAGAAGACGAAATATATTAAAAATAATATGTGCAAATTTGTGGACCGAATTGTTTAAAATTTTTCAAAAAAATTTTAATGTTTAAAATTTGTTCGTGAGGGACCAATAAATACTTAGATAAAAAAAAAAAAAAAAAATGCCCATGAATGACATAATGAGTAAACCTCACAAATGCTATTGGAGACCGTAACCCCACAAAAAATGATGTCAATTAGAAAGCTAAAATACTTAGATTTAAGGATGCACTAAGGCATTTTAAAACCACCATCTTCTTCCGCGGCTTATGTTATCATATTTGAATACTAATTAGCTTGATTATCATCATGTACATCTAAAATATTCTAAAAATATAAATATCATTAATTTCACTTTCTGCTATTCTAAAAATATCATTGTATTTTAAAAATATAAAATCATAAAAAATTTATTGTGTTATTTATTTTAAAAAATGGAAATTCTGTTTTTGTTTTTTAATTAAAAAAAAGGTCCACTTTTAAACATACATAAGAAAATAATTTTTCTATTAAGTTCCATTTCAATTAAAGAAATTATTATGTTTTTTATAGTAAAAAAAGAATTTTTTGTGATTTTTATATTTTCAGAAAATTAAAAAATTTAATTTTCATAATATTAGTAACTTTAATACTCGAAATATTTTTTTCCAGAAGATTAAATTTTGTAAAATAAATAACATCTTTTGCCAAACATATTATATTTGCATGCAAGGGTACTTTTGTCGTTTGATATTTGAACGTTTCAAAGAGGAGCAGGGGAACAATTTGGCGGAGTGGGAATAGCTGATACCTTTATCGGATTGCACGATAACCTTTTAAAAAAAGATTCTGATTTGATAATCATGATATTACTTATTAGACTCGTTTCCACACATTAAAATATATTAACACTACTTGAAATCTTTGATTATTAATTATGTTTTGCACCTTTTGTAATATCTGTATGTTTGGCTAATGATCATTATAATGTTCTAAATCTTTTAGAAATTAGAAACTAATTATATTATGTTTTCCGGGATGATTTTACTTACATAATGGGTGTAACTGTTTCAGCTATTTGACCCGTTATCGCTAATGATCTGGGTTTGGGTTTGGTTTGTTTCTTTGGAACCGAGATGTTAACGAGTGAGAAAAGGGTTGTGTGAAATAAACGTTTTGTTCATTATTTTGCATATTTGACCGCTTTAATTTTTCATGATTTGTTTTACAACTATCGGTGTTTACATGCAGATTTGTCATCATTTCTCAACTTTACTTGACAAGTTTTCTTTGCTCAATAGCAGTGATTTTTTCTTTCACAAATTTGTAATGTTTTTGAAACTTTTTTTATTGTTTGAAATGGTTTTCAATTTGGCTAAACCTTTTTACACCTTTTTTTGTTAAAAATTTTTAAAAACCGTGTTCCTTATTTTGTTAGAAAGTATTTATTGTTAATTAAAAAAAACTTCTTCTTAAAGAATGATTTTTGTTAAAAACCGTCTTCTTTGTTAAAACTGTTTTTATTTTCTTAGAAATCTTTTTTTGCGACCTTTGTATTTTGTTAAAATTGTTTTATTTGATTAATAATTATTTGTTTGTTTCTGAAAAACAATTTTTTGGTTTGTTAAATTTATTTTGTATCAATTTTCTTATATATATGTTTTGTACACATATTTTTTTATACTGAAAACTTCCATTAAATCACACATCATAAAAAAAAAATTAGTTTTTATCGTAATTCTAAATGAAATTTTCCAAAATAGAAATTTCTACCTGAAATCTTATCTTAGAAATTATAGTGTTTTCCGGACAAACACAAGATCTCGATTAAACCTTATTCTCCAAAAGAAGTTTCATTTTTCCTTGAGTTTTATGATGTCGATTTAAACTTTTTTATGACAGTCTCATAAATTCAACACATTGACATCCCATTTGAAGTCTAGACAGGCATGGTGACAAAATACCAACTAGTTACTGTTACTTTTAAACATATTAAAGTGTCCTCTCTGAAATCAGGATGAATTCGTATACCTGTCCTACATATTTTTATTTTCATTTTTTTGCTTTTTTTAACAAAGGCTAGGCCTTTTCTTTTCAATAGTCTTTTGCACGATTGAAAAGCGTATGACGTCGATTAAAACTTTTGTAAGTAGAAGAATAGTTTTATGAGTCTCATATATTCAACCCTTGAAATCTCAAGTCAAGTGTAGACATGCATGGTGACACTATTCCAACTACTTATTATTTTACTTTTCAACATGTTGAAGTTTCCTCTCCAAAAGCAGGATGAATTCATGCGTATGCTTCATATGCAAAACATAACTATAAGAAATTAAAAACCTTTTTAATATTTTGCGTTCATGTGGAAATCCTATGCAACACCAATTTTAAAATAAAAACTAATTGATTGATGAAGACGAAATATATTAGAAATGTACAGAAGTTAAAAAAATTGTTCAAAGTTATGTGTCACACCCAAATAATTCATAACTCTTATATATAACTTGCTACACTTAGGAATATTCGTGAATTTCCTTTACTGATAGCCCATTTGTTAATCGATATGCTATGTTTACAATTGTACAATTAATGCTGCTGAAATAAATTTGTGGCACCCATAATCCATAAATTGTGCCTCAAAGCATGCTACATACAAAATTAATTATTTTTCACTCTTTTATAATAATGTCTCTTTTTTTCAAGAAAGAAGATTAGACCTAAAATAAATAAATATCAATTTCCCCGAGGGGCATACGTAGGTGAGTACATTGAAGAGGAAGAGATAGAAAAATCATAAATAAAATAGCTAAGAAATAAAAAAAAGCCCTTTATACGACCTAGCTTTAAAATCTTGAGAAAGGCCCTTTACATTTCCTGCAAGTTATTTTTATACCTCTTAGGGTGTTCGTTGCTCAGTCTAGGCCACTTGATTGCTATTTTAAGCTTCACCCCCTAAATCCCATTTTTGCCCCAAAGTTAACACCTAGTAGTCAATTTCAAAAACCAGGAGTCCGATGACACACACCATTGGAATAAAGACACATTTACACTAGAATCTAGTGTGCCAATTATGTAATTCAACATGATCCTAAACTTCACTTTGATATATTAATATTTGTGAAAACCAAATTGGATATTTTCTTTCACCTATTTCAAATACATATTCTTGTAGTAAAATCTCTTAATCATTGAATATAGCATAATCATTTAAGATCTTCTTAGAACAATTCGTTCTGATTTTATTCTAATTTGTCTCCTTATTATAATCCCATTACAAAGTTGTTGGTCATTTATTTGTTCCTTTTCTTTTTAAATATGATAATCATACGCATGCATGAGAAAATTGTCAAAACACTGTTTATTTAGTACATTAATGAACTTCTTAATTAAGTAAATCGATTTAGCTAATCCAATACAAGTATATATTCTACAATTAATTTAATGGAATTGTTTTTCTCCAGGCAATGACACGTACATTTATTTAAATATGGGAAATTCATTTCTTTGAGATAAGATGAACACATTTCAAACAATTATTAAAATAATATTCCTTTATTTTTCTATTTTTTAGGTTTTATAACCAACTAGTATAGTTTATTACGTATGTTGTTCAATAGGTCCTAACATCTTTTTTTTCTCCAAGAGGTCCCGTAAAAAAAATTCTTCCTTAATAGGTCATATTTGTAAACATGTAGTCAATACACGCTACATGTATAAATAGGAACTATTGGGATAAAATATTTTCATAGGACCTATTAGAAAATATCTTATGTAAATATGACCTATTTGTCAACCTCCCATTTTCGCTAATATATAGTTAAGGTTTTCACTAATGTATATATATATATGTGTGTGTGTGTGTGTGGCGGGGGTGGGGGGGCGGGACAAGGGTTGATTTGCATTGAAAATTATTTTAATATTATCCATTCATTTATATGAGGCATATTAATAAGATGCAAAAATATAAAATAAATATGGGCACCATGATTAAGAAAAAAAGGTTACAATTAAATGGTAGATTAATATTTTATAAGTGAGACAAATAAGAGAAGGACTATAACAATAATGCGTAATTACGCATTGCCTTTGAAATTTACAAAAAGTTTCACTTCAGTTGACAAATGTTAGAGAAACTCAATTTTTTTTTTGCTTGAATATGGATCATGCGCATAGCCTGTGGCTGGGCAAAATTTTCAACGCACCTTGATCTCTCAATTATTTTTTACAACGAATATATAGAGAAATAAAATAAAAGATATTATATCCCTGTAAGGTTTTCACATCGTGAATATCTTTAGAAGAAATAGATAAAGAAAAGAAATCTTTATATTCTCATTGACAATAGAAATAATATGCAACTGAATGAGAAATCAAATACTTTTTAAATATTTAGCGTTCATATGCAAATCCTAAGAAAATATAATTTTTAAACAAAAAATAATTGATTGAAGAAGAAGAAATATATTAAAAATTATATACACAAGTTAAAAAAAATGTTCCGACTTATGTGTCACCCAAATAATTCACAACACTAATACATAACTGGCTACACTCTGGAATATCCGTGAATTTTCTTTACTGATAGCCCATTTATTAATCGATACACTATTTTTACAATTGTACAATCGTACGAAGATTGCAACGACGTTATCATAATACTTCGATGACTTGGTAATACTGCCAAAATAAATTTTTCGCAGCCATAACCATAAATTGTGGCCTCAAAGCATGCTACATACAATATTAATTATTTCCCACTCTTTCGTAATAATGTCCACTAGGGTAAAAAACATACTTAATAAAAGGCAAACATACTTAGTATTTTATTTATCTAATTGATCATTCATTACTAATGTAATACTAAGTACCTGAAACTTTGGGCCAGAACCTTACAGACCTTCTTGTCGAATATTTGGGATGCCCATTACTTAAAGGTGAAAATATGGTGAAATTCTATGATACTTTAATTTCTTCTTTTAGATGTAAAATTGCAGGTTGGAAGGCCAAATTGCTCTAAACAGGTGGCAGGCTCCCTCTCATAAAACATGTGCTCTTTCAATGCCAAGTTACCTTTTAGCATCTGTTAATCCACCCAAATTGATGATCAATAGAATACCTGTTATGATGAATAAATTCTTTTAGGAGAAAATGAATATCAAGGCTAGAAGTTTCAATGGAAGAAGTGGAAAGTTTTGTGGAAAGAAAACATTGAAGGTGGAATGGGCTTTATGAACTTTGGCATGCTTCTAAGGCTGCTAGCATGAATACGCACTAGAAATTTAAAACTAAAGACACTTTGTGGGCTAAATTCTTTTCAAACAGGTATACGCATTGGAAAAATACATCTATTGGTGGTTCTTAAAGATAATACTGAGTTTTTGAATTTGTAGATGAAAATGATATCAGTGTTTTTATTATCTTTCATAAGAAACATGGGACGTACAAACTACTGTATATATATAGCAAACAAGAATAATTCAAAAGACTACTAGCTGTTACGGTCAATGACCGTGACAATTCGGGGCGAGACAATTTTTTTTGTCACGGTCATTGACCGTGACAAGGGCGTTAGAATTTGTCACGGTCGTGTCAAGGTCCCTGACCGTGACAAGTTTAGTCACTGCTAAGGCCCGTGACAAAGCCGTGACTCTTTTTTAAAAAAATGTCACTGTCATTGACCGTGACACGTCCGTGACAAGTGTCCTTTGTCACGGACTTGTCACGGCCACTGCCCAACACTATATTTGTACCTGTTATAGCAATGTTGTACCTGTTCAAACATCATATATCCAAATAAAATAGAGATAATGCAAATATACATTCAAATAGAGACAATATGCATCACGATATAATTCAAATGTAACAACTTAAAACAATTCAATTCAAACTTAACACAATGTCACTACATGTCTGGGGTGTGGTTAAAACTGAGGAGGTGAGTAGGACACACGATATACGAATTGACACACCCACTAATATACGTCGTGCCGCATTGTTCGCGCAACCACAATTTGGAGTTCTCCTTCCCGGGCATCACATGCGTGACGAGGACCCTGGACTCCATCTCTTGAAGCACACGTCCATGAACTATTCCACCCTGGACGATATTCGGGTCCCTCAACCCCCGCCTTATCTGCCTGCCATCAAATACGTCCAATATGAACATGCTCGGCCATCCAAGTGTCGACATCGGTCTAGGGAAGGGAGCCAAATAGGGAAGTGGATCATCGAAGTACGCACGTGTCGATGATGAAGCAGCGAGGTCCACATCCTCGTCATCCTGTGCCTCATCCTCCCGCACCTCCTCCTCCACCGCCAAATTAGCAGATAGTCAACCAAACTAATTAATCCCATTTAAGATAAATAAGCCCATTAAACTCGTTAGAAAAATTAGGCCCATTAATTTAATTAATAATTAGAATTGGTATTAAAATTTCCGCATCACTTCCGTTATTAATTAAATCCAATACCAATATAATTATAATGTTACTTCCACCAATTTCATAAACTCTTAAGAACCATATAAGTTACCATATTGTCACATAAATTAATTTCATTTCTCCAAGTTACATTCGGGTGCCTTTCATTTAATTCTGCTATTATGAGTTAATTAAATTCCAAAAAATAATGAGGTATTACACACACCCCACCCCCACCACCCCCTGCCCCCCCCCCCCCTCCCCCACCACACACCACCACACACATATATACACACACATACAAACAAATATACGCATACATATACACACATATATATACACACATACACACACACACCCTGTCCCCCTCCCACCACCCCCACCACACCTACACACACACACACACACACGTACACACATTGCCCACCACACCCCCACCACCCCCTGCCCCCTCCACCACCACACACCACCACACACATATATAAACACACATACAAACAAATATACACATACATAAACACACATATATATACACACATACACACACATATAGAAATGAAAGAGAAAGAGAGAGAAAATATAAACCTTAGAGAGAGAGAGAGAGAGAGAGAGAGAGAGAGGGAAACAAAAAAAAAACGGTGGGAAGAAAGAAGCCTAGGGCTTTTTTTACTGAAGACATTGTCACGGTCGTGTCAAGGTCATTGACCGTGACAATTATTTTAAGTATTATCACGGTCAATGACCATGCGACGCCCGTGACAAATGTGTTTGTCAAGGTCTTGTCACAGTCATTGACCGTGACAATTCGTTATCACGGTCCTGTCAAGGTCAATTACCGTGACAAAAAATGCGTGTTTTTTTGTCACGGTGAATGATCGTGACAAGGGTGGCCGGCTGAAAGGTGACACTTTGGGCATTTTAGTGTAGTGAGCAGTGAGGTTGAGAAAGGGCTTGTTTAATATTGGAGGGTTCAGTTGAGTGTGTGGTAGCAAGAAAAGTGGAGGTGGCAGCTTTAGAACGTGTGGTCATGGAATGTGTATTGAGAGGAGGTTGTAGAGGATGGGTAGGAGTTGGTTGTGAGGAGACAAGTAAAACTACCTCAAGATTTAAAGCTGGCAGAAGGTCTGGACGCTCTATAGAGCGGGGGGACAGAGGACATGATGCAGCAGGAGAAAGAAGATGGAGAGTAGGCGACTGACTAGAGGGGAGGTTATGGGTAGCGTATGAATGGACTGGGACACTACAAGGAGTACAATGAGTGGTATTAGAGAGGACAATGTCCGTAGGAGTAGAGGGTGTGACGGGTAAAGGAGGGATAGGTGAGGTAGTGTCATGTTGGTCTGAAATAGTCGGCAAAGAGGTTGAAGTATGATACAAAAAGTCAAGTGAAATATCTGTTTGGGACGACTTTGGTGAGGGGCAAGAGTTAGAGGTATGAAGTGGGTCACAAGGAATGGAATGTAAAATTGATTGTGTGGAGTGCAATGGTATATCAGCACAGCTCTTTGGTGCTTTGGGTGATGTAATTTTGAAAAACTCTTGGTATGTAACCAAGTCAATGGGTTGGGGTGAGACAGTTTCTTTGGGAGTAATGACATAAGGGAGACTATTTTCATCAAAGATAACATGTCTAGAGATAAAAATTCTTTTGGTGTGTGGTTGATAGCATCTGTAGCCCTTATGAAATGAACTGTACCCAACAAAAATGCAAGGATAAGCTTTAGGAGTAAATTTATTTTGGGTTTTGTTTCGTAATTACGGAAAACAACGACCCCCAAAAATACGCAAAGTGGAATAATTTGGTTGAGTACCATAGAGTTTAAAAAATGGTGTGGTTCGTTTTAAGGGGGCGGAAGGCAATCAGTTAATAAGGTACACAATAGTTAAAAATGCCTATACCCAAAGAAACAATGGGATATTAGCATGAAACATTAATGTTAATCCAGTTTCAACAATATGTCTATGTTTTCTTTCGGCAACACCATTTTGTTCCGAGGTACCGGGACATGAAATATGTCTCACTATGCCACATTTATTTAGATAATCAATAAAGTCATTACTGGAAAATTCACCGCCACTATCACATTGGAAGATTTTTATTTTTTTTTCAAATTGTGTTTCTATCATTTTATGAAATGTTAAAAATACGTGATGAAAGTCTGATTTTTGTTTAAGTGGACACAACCATGTATAGCGAGTACAATCATCAATGAACACAACATAAAATTTAAACCCTTGAGAAGATGTTATAGGCGCCGGTCCCCATAGGTCACAATGAATCTTTTCAAACGGAACATTGGAAATTTTATCATTCAAACCAAAAGAAAGTTTAGAACTTTTTCCAAGTTGACAACTTACACAAACATTATGCAATTTATTCCAATGGTCTACATGCAAGGCATGACTTTTATTTAAAAACTTTAAAGACTTGATTTGAGGATGTCCCAAACGTTGATGCCATATGTGATCGCTAGCTTTCTTTTCATAAATAGCATTTAGCGCTTCATGATTATTATCTTCAAAAGTGTAAAGTGATCCTCTTCTAATTCCCTTGGAAATTTATTTATGAGTCTTCTTGTCCTTAAGAGTGAAACCATTATTAGTAAATTCCAAAATGCATTCATTATCATGAAGTAATTGACTCACATAAATGATATTCTTTTTAATTCTTGGAACAACTAAAACGTCTTCAAGGATTAAATTTTCATTTAATTTTTTTTCTCCAATGTGAGTGATGTCAAGTTGTGATCCATCTCCAATTATAACTTTATCATTACCAGTATATGACATAAGTTTTGAAAAATTACCAGTTCCATTTGTTATATGTGAGGTTGCGCCAGAGTCAACATAGAGTCCATTGTCTACTTCAGTGACAACGTTTGATGCTCTCACAGCTACCGGGGCTTGGTTTGGAGAGTGAAAGGAATAATCCCACCTATAAAAGCAGGTTGGTGCTCTCATAGCTACCGGGGCTGTTGGCCATGAAAATGCTGAACTCCATGACTTGCTGGTCTGAACCCTCATCCTCGTGATGAAAATTGTGCTCCAAAATTGTTGACAGAAAATCCTCTTCCTCGATTTGATCTCCATCGTCCTCGGTTGTACTGCTGCGTTGGTGCTCTTATGGCATTGAGCGCCATTGAGTGATCAACCAGTTGAGTAGATGATTCATTTGTTGACTCCTCACGAACATCAAATCCTTTTAGTGATGAAATTAATTGTGAGAGAGTTGGGTATGGAGGCTTACCAAGCATGACAGTGCGAAAAGTTTTGTACTTCTTTCCCAATCCTCGTGCAAAGTTGATAACCTTGGAATCTTCGTCCATAGGTTTTCGAATGGCAGATAGTCCGTCACACACGTCTTCAAATTCCTTGTTTTACTGATCAAGTGATTTACCTTCCAGCTTTATGTCATGCACTCTTTCTTTTAGTTGAAAATCTTTCTCTTTAGTTGACTCCAAAAATATATTTTCAAAGCAGTCCCATATTTCTTTTGTTGTGTCAAGACCCACAATAAGGTATTGACACTCATCTGCTATGGAAAAACCAATCTAGCTTCTTACAAGCATGTCAGTTTCTTCCCACTTTGTGAATTCAACAGTTATTTCAGTCTTCTCATTGAACTTGTGTAGTGGCTCATTTTCAATGAAGCTAGTTAACCCCAAGTCTATTTGGGGTTTTACACGGAAAATTAATTTTTCTTCTGAGGGCCCAACTCTAGCACCCGCTAGTTTCTAAAAACTAGACTTCCTTTATAATTTCAAAATCTTAAATTTAAACATAATCGTAAAAGGATTGACAATTGTTATGTTATATGTAAATCATTTTACTATTCAACAAAAGAATTGTCGGTCTTTTAAACTATTCTTGGGCATGCATATATAGTCTAGGTCTATTTTTGTGTTTCCTTTGATTTATATGTTTTGAACACACATTGATAGAACTAATATAAAATATAAAAAAATTGAAATCGTGATGGAATACTTTGCCCGCGCAAAAGAGTAATCGTATTAGCATGACATTAAATTGTTGCTTTGTGGATCTTGTTGTTAAAGACACCATTTTTTTCACTAAAACCACATTTCATTAAAAATTGTTGAACAAGATATATTTTATTTTATAATGGATTGTTATTGACTATTTTTGTTCCCTTAACAATGCAACCACTTTATAATTCGACCCAACTGACTTTTATAAACAGAAAGTTAGGTACATAGAGCCTAGATCTCTTCAAATATGATAAACTTTATTTTTTTGTGAGACCATCCACAGTGGGAGTCACTTTGTGAATGATGTCGGATATCAAATTCGCGGGCCCTGTTTCTCCAAATCAACGGATATAGGCCAATTTAATTAAGGGACATGTTTGTTTGTGGCCGGTATCGAAACCTACAACATTAAGTTTTTAAGGCACTGAAGGTGATCCCCCATTACCATCCGCTCTTTCCCCTTGGGAGCAATTATGCTAAGCTGTTTGCGTACCAAATTAATCACAATGTATAAAGTGGGTATGAATGTTTACACATAGTGATGAAGTTTACATAATAGTAGCAATAGTTTTAAGAAAATAAAATTACATTTTTATTTTTACATTATTTATCACAACACAAAATAATTTTCTACAACACATACGAAATAAATTGGTTGGTTTAATTTTACCTCCACGCATAACTTCATTATTATAATATTTATTAATAAAGGTCGGGAGATAAGCGCGGGGTGAGGAGGACCTCGAGTGGAATGGCTTTAAGATTGGTTACTCCGAGGCTCTCAGTCATATCGATGGCTTCATCATGGAGTGTCGTCATCTCAAACCCCTGTATGAACCTAGCCAATATCAATGGATCCATATCCATGGCTAATGAAATTCCGGGGCATATTCTTCTCCCACTACTAAATGGAATGAACTCATAATTCTTGCCCCAAACATCGGTATCTTTGTTGGTTGTCAAGAATCTCTCGGGTTGAAACTCATTTGGATTGGACCATGCATTTGGGTCACGATGAATTTTCCAAATGTTTGTCAAAAGGCGAGTGCCCTTTGGTATATTATATCCACCTACGACACAATCCTCCCCGGACTCATGGGGTAATGATAGTGGTGCGGGTGGATACAGTCGTAGTGTTTCTTTGATAATAGCTTGAATGTATACCAATTTCTTTGTGTCCGACACCACTACTTGCCTCCCTCTGCCCACTTGAAGATCTACCTCATCCTGTGCCTTTTTCAAGGTGTGGGGGTTATTGAGAAGTAGAGATAGAGCCCATACAATAGTCACTGCAGAAGTGTCAACACCCCCTACTAGAAGTCCCTGCCAAGGAAGAATAAATTTTAGTTTCCAACTACAATATTAAATCCTATCCAATTTCAGAGTCGTATCATAGGTTAACACTATATATTAACGTAATTTTAGTAAAAAAGATATATAATTTACACCAATTAGGTCTATGTGTATACTTCCATATAATATTAAAATTAAAATTAAAGGCAAGAACCTTAGTATGACTGGAGTCAAACTATACTTTGCCGAACATATTATATTTGCATAAAAGGGTACTTTTGTCGTTTGATATTTGAACGTTTCAAAGGGGAGCAGGGGAACAATATGGTGGAGTGGGAATAGTTGATACCTTTATCGGATAGCATGATAACCTTTTAAAAAATGATTCTGATTTGATAATCGTGATATTACTTATTAGACTCGTTTCCACAGATTAAAATATATTAACACCTCTTGAAATCTTTGATTATTAATTATGTTTAGCACATTTTGTAATATTTGTATCTTTGGCTAACGATCATTATAATGTTCAAAATCTTTTAGTTACTAGAAACTAATTATATTACGTCTTCCTGGATGATTTTACTTACGTAATGGGTGTAACTGTTTCAGCTATTTGACCCGTTATCGCTAATGATCTGGGTTTGGGTTTGGTTAGTTTCTTTGGAACCGAGATGTTAACGAGTGAGAAAAGGTTGTGTTAAATAAACGATTTGTTCATTATTTTGCATATTTGACCGCTTTAATTTTTCATGATTTGTTTTATAACTATCGGTGTTTACATGCAAATTTTTCATCATTTTTCAACTTTACTTGACAAGTGTGCTTTGCTCAATAGCAATGAATTCTTTTGTTCACAAATTTGTCATTTTTTTGATACTGTTTTTTTTTTGTTTGAAACTGCTTTTAATTTGGCTAATACTTTTTACACCGTTTTTTGGTTAAAACATTTTTAAAAACAGTTTTTCTTATTTTGTTATATAGTATTTATTGTTAATTAAAAAAACATCTGCTTAAAGACTGTTTTTTTGTTAAAAACCGTCTTCTTTGTTAAAACTGTTTTTATTTTTTTAGAAATGGTTTTTTCCGACCTTTGTTTTTTGTTAAAATTGTTTTATATGGTTAACAATTACTTGTTTGTTTCTGAAAAACAATTTTTTTTGTTTTAAAATTTATTTTATATGAGTTTTCTTTTATATGTGTTTTTTACATATAATTTTTTATAGTGAAACCTTCCCTTGAATCACACATCATATAAAGGAACAGACCCAATCTTTGGCCGATTCTCCTCACACCCCTGTATTTTAATAACCTTAGTCAAACTAGACCCTTTTGATTCTGCAGCCAGCGGGCTACAAGGTACCACATCTACACCCATTTGGTTATCCCTAGTAGCAGCAGAAAATTCTGCACTGACACACCCACTTTTGCTGCTCAAACTTGCTTTAGCAGCCGTAGCCTTACTTGAGGTGACCTCTTCAACTGACCTTTGCAAACCTACCCCTTCAACCTGCTTCCTTAAACCAAGGATGTGACATAATTTTGACGTGAAAGGGACAACACATGGTCCAGCTTCACCCATCTCCAAACTCAGAACACGCTTATCCGCCCCCATTGCTACCACCATCTTCTCACTTCTGACAACGGCCTTACCTGCCACCTCACTACTGCAGCCGCCATCACCCGCTGCCGACCGACTCACTGACTTCACCGGACCTCCCGGTGGTCCAGTGACCTCCACCTGCCGCTCCATTGTAGCCTCATCTACACGCTGCCTTTCATTTTCATTACCAATATACCCACTAGTATGGAGAGACCCACTAGTATGAAGAAAGTCACACTCGTGCCCTTTCTTACCCACCCCAAGAAGGTCTGCCTCACCACTCACAGCAGCCACCCTACAACTACTCTCTCCCTTACCTCGTACAGCAGCCTGCTGCTGCCCAAAACCGGTACCTGCCTGCACCAGAATACTGGTATCCAGACGTCCACAGTTTGCCTTCCGGCACCGAGCTTCCGTGCCCCCACTAGCCTCCCCCCCGCGCTCCGCTCCCACTGCCCCAGCAGCCACATCGCCCATGTTATCTCCCTCTCCCACGGGAAGTGTACCTATACCCATCCGAGCTGGACGAGAAATACTATAGCCCCAGACCCAGCTCTAACTCTCCTGACACGGGTAACCGCTCCTCTAGCTGCCGGCACAGTAGTACCCGCCCCGGAACACCTAGACCCCCTGCCATGTGTAGCATAATCATCACCAAAGTAGCAGAAACTCGTGTCTTCAGCCCAAATGGGTAGCTCAAAAACCCACCCGCCTGCCTGAATCGAAACTACTTCCGGGATTTTTCGGTTCCCTTTAACCTTGATTCTAGCCCACCTGAGTTCCTCACCCGCTTGAGTATCCTCGTCAATATGCATGAACCCCCCACATCTATCACCAATAGCTTTAAAAACCTCATCACCCCAAAGGTGGAGAGGGATACCCGCCACCCGAATCCACCGAAACCTCGGACTCCGGCGGGATTTGGAGCTGCACCCCAGAGGATGCCACAGATCCAACCAGAGTGGGATACCATGAACAAACCAGTTCTTATGTTTAAAGATCCTAGTTGCTTCTTTCTCCGACGAAAACACGAAACAAAAGGTAGAGGCATTCAAATAACGGATCACAGTACCTCCAATAGCATTCCAGTTTAACTGCACCCAGGTCCTCAGCTTCTCTATGGATGGCTGTATGGCATCTTCGCTACCCACCCGTCCCACAAGAGCTCTCCGAAAAAAAGAGACCCTAGATGAGCACGAGTCATCCTGCACGCAGAGATCAGCCCTGAGAGAAGGATCCTCAATGACAGAGATCGGAGAGAACGGCCATGGCTGAACTTTAGCCGCTTGTAGATAGGTCTTGGTCATGGCTCCTCCGTGTAAGGACTATCGAGCTAGTGAGAGCCTATTTTTTCCGCTAGTAAAACACTTTTAGCAATTTTTAATGCATAAATGCCAGACAAATTGCGCATATCCGAAGAATTATTTACGAAAAAAATACCACGTAGTTGTATAAAGATTTTAATGTGATCTCTATTTCAATTAGCAGACCCCCGTCTTTATATCGGATTTTACACGTAAAAATTTATTTTTATTCTGATGGCCCGACTCTACCACCCTCTAGTTTGTAAAAACTACTCTTGCTTTATAATTTCTAAATCTTAAATTTAAAAGTAATCATAATATGGCTGACAATTCTTATGTTATAACTAAATAATTTTTCTATTCAACATAAGAATTGTCGTCTTTTAAACTATTCTTGTGCATGCATGTAGAAAAAATTGTCCTCCCCTGTTTTTTCCTGCTATTGAAAGCTAGATACAACGGATGAGTTACTCACTAAGGAAAAAAAAATCATGTGCACATGAACATGGTTTGGATATTTTGAAGATATGCTTGGGTTTTAAATTAATTGGTTCAATGTATCTAACTGGGGATGCTTGTTAAAGTTTCCGATTGGATTGGTTAAATTTAAATAAAATTTATTTATTAAAAGAACTATATGATAATCAAATTCATACTAAATTGGTACCAAAATAATAAGCATACTTCTCTTTTATTCCCTTTCAAATTAACAATCATATTTCTTGATAAAATACGTATGGGAATAAGAGTTTCTGATATTAACACGTCACTCTTTCGAACCATACATATGAGAATAAGATTTTGATGATAGTCTCAAAAATTCAACACGTGACATCTCATGTCAAGTGTTGACATGCATGATCAAAATATTCCAACTACTTACTGTTTTACTTTTCAACATGTTGAAGTTTCCAATCCAAAGGCAGGATGAATTCATGCGCATGCTTCATATGCAAAACCTAAATGTATGAATGAAATTAACGAAAATGAAAAAAATAATTTAAATATTTTGGGTTCATATGCAAATCCCAAGCAACCAAAATTTCCAAACAAGATGAATTGGATTGAAGAAGACGAAATATATTAAAAATAATATGTGCAAATTTGTGGACCGAATTGTTTAAAATTTTTCAAAAAAATTTTAATGTTTAAAATTTGTTCGTGAGGGACCAATAAATACTTAGATAAAAAAAATAAAATAAAAATGCCCATGAATGACATAATGAGTAAACCTCACAAATGCTATTGGAGACCGTAACCCCACAAAAAATGATGTCAATTAGAAAGCTAAAATACTTAGATTTAAGGATGCACTAAGGCATTTTAAAACCACCATCTTCTTCCGCGGCTTATGTTATCATATTTGAATACTAATTAGCTTGATTATCATCATGTACATCTAAAATATTCTAAAAATATAAATATCATTAATTTCACTTTTTGCTATTCTAAAAATATCATTGTATTTTAAAAATATAAAATCATAAGAAATTTATTGTGTTATTTATTTAAAAAATGGAAATTCTCTTTTTGTTTTTTAATTAAAAAAAAGGTCCACTTTTAAACATAGAAAAGAAAATAATTTTTCTATTAACTTCCATTTCAATTAAAGAAATTATTAAGTTTTTTATAGTAAAAAAAGAATTTTTTGTGATTTTTATATTTTCAGAAGATTAAAAAATTTAATTTTCATAATATTAGTAATTTTAATACTCGAAATATTTTTTTCCAGAAGATTAAATTTTTTAAAATAAATAACATCTTTTGCCGAACATATTATATTTGCATGCAAGGGTACTTTTGTCGTTTGATATTTGAACGTTTCAAAGAGGAGCAGGGGAACAATTTGGTGGAGTGGGAATAGCTGATACCTTTATCGGATTGCACGATAACCTTTTAAAAAAAGATTCTGATTTGATGATCGTGATATTTCTTATTAGACTCGTTTCCACACATTAAAATATATTAACACTACTTGAAATCTTTGATTATTAATTATGTTTTGCACATTTTGTAATATTTGTATGTTTGGCTAATGATCATTATAATGTTCTAAATCTTTTAGAAATTAGAAACTAATTATATTATGTTTTTCGGGATGATTTTACTTACATAATGGGTGTAACTGTTTCATCTATTTGACCCGTTATCGCTAATGATCTGGGTTTGGGTTTGGTTTGTTTCTTTGGAACCGAGATGTTAACGAGTGAGAAAAGGGTTGTGTGAAACAAACGTTTTGTTCATTATTTTGCATATTTGACCGCTTTAATTTTTCATGATTTGTTTTACAACTATCGGTGTTTACATGCAGATTTGTCATCATTTCTCAACTTTACTTGACAAGTTTGCTTTGCTCAATAGCAGTGATTTTTTCTTTCACAAATTTGTAATGTTTTTGAAACTTTTTTTATTGTTTGAAATGGTTTTCAATTTGGCTACACCTTTTTACACCTTTTTTTGTTAAAAATTTTTAAAAACCGTGTTCCTTATTTTGTTAGAAAGTATTTATTGTTAATTAAAAAAACTTCTTCTTAAAGAATGATTTTTGTTAAAAACCGTCTTCTTTGTTAAAACTGTTTTTATTTTCTTAGAAATCTTTTTTTGCGACCTTTGTATTTTGTTAAAATTGTTTTATTTGATTAATAATTATTTGTTTGTTTCTGAAAAACAATTTTTTGGTTTGTTAAATTTATTTTGTATCAATTTTCTTATATATATGTTTTGTACACATATTTTTTTATACTGAAAACTTCCATTAAATCACACATCATAAAAAAAACATTAGTTTTTATCGTAATTCTAAATGAAATTTTCCAAAATAGAAATTTCTACCTGAAATCTTATCTTAGAAATTATAGTGTTTTCCGGACAAACACAAGATCTCGATTAAACCTTATTCTCCAAAAGAAGTTTCATTTTTCCTTGAGTTTTATGATGTCGATTTAAACTTTTTTATGACGGTCTCATAAATTCAACACATTGACATCCCATTTGAAGTCTAGACAGGCATTGTGACAAAATACCAACTAGTTACTGTTACTTTTAAACATATTAAAGTGTCCTCTCTGAAATCAGGATGAATTCGTATAACTGTCCTACATATTTTTATTTTCATTTAGAATTCACCACCACCATCACATTGGAAGATTTTTATTTTTTTTTCAAATTGTGTTTCTATCATTTTATGAAATGTTAAAAATACGTGATGAAAGTCTGATTTTTGTTTAAGTGGACACAACCATGTATAGCGAGTACAATCATCAATGAACACAACATAAAATTTAAACCCTTGAGAAGATGTTATAGGCGCCGGTCCCCATAGGTCACAATGAATCTTTTCAAACGGAACATTGGAAATTTTATCATTCAAACCAAAAGAAAGTTTACAACTTTTTCCAAGTTGACAACTTACACAAACATTATGCAATTTATTCCAATGGTCTACATGCAAGGCATGACTTTTATTTAAAAACTTTAAAGACTTGATTTGAGGATGTCCCAAACGTTGACGCCATATGTGATCGCTAGCTTTCTTTTCATAAATAGCATTTAGCGCTTCATGATTATTATCTTCAAAAGTGTAAAGTGATCCTCTTCTAATTCCCTTGGAAATTTCTTTGTGAGTCTTCTTGTCCTTAAGAGTGAAACCATTATTAGTAAATTCCAAAATGCATTCATTATCATGAAGTAATTGACTCACATAAATGATATTCTTTTTAATTCTTGGAACTACTAAAACGTCTTCAAGGATTAAATTTTCATTTAATTTTTTTTCTCCAATGTGAGTGATGTCAAGTTGTGATCCATCTCCAATTATAACTTTATCATTACCAGTATATGACATAAGTTTTGAAAAATTACCAGTTCCATTTGTTATATGTGAGGTTGCGCCAGAGTCAACATAGAGTCCATTGTCTACTTCAGTGACAACGTTTGATGCTCTCATAGCTACCGGGGCTTGGTTTGGAGAGTGAAAGGAATAATCCCACCTATAAAAGCTGGTTGGTGCTCTCATAGCTACCGGGGCTGTTGGCCATGAAAATGCTGAACTCCATGACTTGCTGGTCTGAACCCTCATTCTCGTGATGAAAATTGTGCTCCAAAATTGTTGACAGAAAATCCTCTTCCTCGATTTGATCTCCATCGTCCTCGGTTGTACTGCTGCGTTGGTGCTCTTATGGCATTGAGCGCCATTGAGTGATCAACCAGTTGAGTAGATGATTCATTTGTTGACTCCTCACGAACATCAAATCCTTTTAGTGATGAAATTAATTGTGAGAGAGTTGGGTATGGAGGCTTACCAAGCATGACAGTGCGAAAAGTTTTGTACTTCTTTCCCAATCCTCGTGCAAAGTTGATAACCTTGGAATCTTCGTCCATAGGTTTTCAAATGGCAGATAGTCCATCACACACGCCTTCAAATTCCTTGTTTTACTGATCAAGTGATTTACCTTCCAGCTTTATGTCATGCACTCTTTCTTTTAGTTGAAACTCTTTCTCTTTAGTTGACTCCAAAAATATATTTTCAAAGCAGTCCCATATTTCTTTTGTTGTGTCAAGACCCACAATAAGGTATTGACACTCATCTGCTATGGAAAAACCAATCTAGCTTCTTACAAGCATGTCAGTTTCTTCCCACTTTGTGAATTCAACAGTTATTTCAGTCTTCTCATTGAACTTGTGTAGTGGCTCATTTTCAATGAAGCTAGTTAACCCCAAGTCTATTTGGGGTTTTACACGCAAAATTAATTTTTCTTCTGAGGGCCCAACTCTAGCACCCGCTAGTTTCTAAAAACTAGACTTCCTTTATAATTTCAAAATCTTAAATTTAAACATAATCGTAAAAGGATTGACAATTGTTATGTTATATGTAAATCATTTTACCATTCAACAAAAGAATTGTCGATCTTTTAAACTATTCTTGTGCATGCATATATAGTCTAGGTCTATTTTTGTGTTTCCTTTGATTTATATGTTTTGAACACACATTGATAGAACTAATATAAAATATAAAAAAATTGAAATCGTGATGGAATACTTTGCCCGCGCAAAAGAGTAATCGTATTAGCATGACATTAAATTGTTGCTTTGTGGATCTTGTTGTTAAAGACACCATTTTTTCACTAAAACCACATTTCATTAAAAATTGTTGAACAAGATATATTTTATTTTATAATGGATTGTTATTGACTATTTTTGTTGCCTTAACAATGCAACCACTTTATAATTCGACCCAACTGACTTTTATAAACAGAAAGTTAGGTACATAGAGCCTAGATCTCTTCAAATATGATAAACTTTATTTTTTTGTGAGACCATCCACAGTGGGAGTCACTTTGTGAATGATGTCGGATATCAAATTCGCGGGCCCTGTTTCTCCAAATCAACGGATATAGGCCAGTTTAATTAAGGGACATGTTTGTCTGTGGCCGGTATCGAAACCTACAGCATTAAGTTTTTAAGGCACTGAAGGTGATCCCCCATTACCATCCGCTCTTTCCCCTTGGGAGCAATTATGCTAAGCTGTTTGCGTACCAAATTAATCACAATGTATAAAGTGGGTATGAATGTTTACACATAGTGATGAAGTTTACATAATAGTAGCAATAGTTTTAAGAAAATAAAATTACATTTTTATTTTTACATTATTTATCACAACACAAAATAATTTTCTACAACACATACCAAATAAATTGGTTGGTTTAATTTTACCTCCACGCATAACTTCATTATTATTCAATTTGTTCCCACGTTATAATATTTATTAATAAAGGTCGGGAGATAAGCGCGGGGTGAGGAGGACCTCGAGTGGAGTGGCTTTAAGATTGGTTACTCCAAGGCTCTCAGTCATATCGATGGCTTCATCATGGAGTGTCGTCATCTCAAACCCCTGTATGAACCTAGCCAATATCAATGGATCCATATCCATGGCTAATGAAATTCCGGGGCATATTCTTCTCCCACTACTAAATGGAATGAACTCATAATTCTTGCCCCAAACATCGGTATCTTTGTTGGTTGTCAAGAATCTCTCGGGTTGAAACTCATTTGGATTGGACCATGCATTTGGGTCACGATGAATTTTCCAAATGTTTGTCAAAAGGCGAGTGCCCTTTGGTATATTATATCCACCTACGACACAATCCTCCCCGGACTCATGGGGTACTGATAGTGGTGCGGGTGGATACAGTCGTAGTGTTTCTTTGATAATAGCTTGAATGTATACCAATTTCTTTGTGTCCGACACCACTACTTGCCTCCCTCTGCCCACTTGTATATCTACCTCATCCTGTGCCTTTTTCAAGGTGTGGGGGTTATTGAGAAGTAGAGATAGAGCCCATACAATAGTCACTGCAGAAGTGTCAACACCCCCTACTAGAAGTCCCTGCCAAGGAAGAATAAATTTTAGTTTCCAACTACAATATTAAATCCTATCCAATTTCAGAGTCGTATCATAGGTTAACACTATATATTAACGTAATTTTAGTAAAAAAGATATATAATTTACACCAATTAGGTCTATGTGTATACTTCCATATAATATTAAAATTAAAATTAAAGGCAAGAACCTTAGTATGACTGGAGTCAAACTATACTAAGTTAGAAACTCCAATAGATAAAAATATAATATGGTGTGTAAACTTATTATTTTTTGTTGTGACCACTAAACAAAATGTAAGAAAAAATATTATATTTTTAATAGATGAATAACTACCAGAAATGTTGACTTGATGACATTATCCCCATCATAACCACCAAGTTCGTCAGCAGTAGCAGTCTCAAGATTTGAGAGCATCACATCCATGAAATCTTTATGTTCTTCTTTGTTCACTTCTCCTAAGTTTTTCTTTGTTTTGTGCTCTGCTAACCAACCTCTTAAAATATCATCTACCTCTTTGGCGTTTTCCTTCATGGCTTTCTCTTTGCCCCCCAAATCCATAAACCTCAAAAACGGTATAGCATCTGCTACCACAACGGCTCCCATTAACTCAAGAAATAGCCTTATAGCCTTTCGAGCCCTGAACCCCTCTCCCTCTTCACCCGAAACTCTCTTCCCCACTAGCATCCTAACAACTATGTTCAAAATCAAAGTGGTTACACAGTTCTTCAAATCGACCCTCACCTTACCATCATTATCCTTTTTGTTTTTGGCCCAAAACTCATACATCTCTCTCATGCATGTATCAACTTCGGACACTCGGATGTGAGAAAGAAGTTCAACCTGCTTGACAGAAAGAAGCTCACGGGAGACCATCTTTCGCATATAGGTCCAGTAGGGACCTAAATTGTTAAACGCAAAGAGGGAGTAGTTATAGCCCATGAGCTCCGCTGCTACCGATTTTGGACGGTTTGCAAAGGCCTTGTCGTTGGTGGACAAACACTCTTTGGCTATCTTCTTATCACTTACTACCAAAGCTTTGATTGCACCTATTCTAATCATGAAGATTGGACCATATTTGTCAGCGACCGCCCCTAAGGTTTTGTGTGGAACCTCAGGACCGGCTAGGAGATGCATGTGACCCACTATAGGCCATGCACCGGCTGGTTCAGGTGGTGTCCGGGTTCCCTTCTTTTTACAAGTCTTTTTTGATATCCAGTAAACAAAGAAAGTAAAAGTAAATGTAATGATTAAAACAAGGATATCCATCGCTGTGTTTTGGATATATGATTTTGAGAATAAAGAATGAGGGATATGCATTGTCTCTATTTATAGAGAAGGATAGTTCAATTTGTCAACAAATATGTATCAGCTGGGCGTCCAAGAGCATTAGTACAAAACGTTCTTTAATGTCCAGTCCTCTTGTACCAAAAAAATAAACGCAATTTACAATTAGGTGACCAATTTTTAAACGTTTAAGGGGA
Source organism: Sambucus nigra (assembly GCA_949130495.1). NCBI lineage: Eukaryota > Viridiplantae > Streptophyta > Magnoliopsida > Dipsacales > Adoxaceae > Sambucus > Sambucus nigra. The sequence goes on from CASBWL010000456.1 coordinate 46,622, forward strand.
TTTTACAATTATGTTCACTTATTATATAATTAGCGTATACTTTTACAATAAGTGAATCAGTGGACCTAATTATTTAAAATTTTGTCAAAAAAAATTTAATGTTTAAAATTTATTCGCGAGGGACAAAAAAAATACATGGCTAAAAATTAATAAATCAAAATCCCCATGAATAAAATAATGAGTAGACCTTACAAACGCTATTGGAGACCGTAACACCACAAAAAATGATGTCAATTACAAAGCTAAAATGCGGAGATTTAAGGATGCACCAAGGCATTTTAAAACCACCATCCTCTTCCCCGTCTTATGTTTTCATATTTTAATACTAATTAGGTTGAGTATCATTATATACATATAAAATTTGAGAAAATATAATAATTTGACAAAAATATAATGTCCAGTCCTCTTGTACCAAAAAAATAAAGGCAATTTACAATTAGGTGACCAATTTTTTTTTAGCTAAATTAGGTGACCAATTTTTAAAAGTTTAAGGGGATCTTACAATTAGGTGACCAATTATGTTTAGTATTTAACATTTTGAATATAAAAAATCATATTATTTTGGAAATTTTTTTAATATTTTAAAAATATAAATATCTTTAATTTCACTTTTTGATATTCTAAAAATATCATAATATTTCAAAATATGAAATCATAAAAAAATTTATTTTAAAAAATGGAAATTCTCTTTATGGGTTTTAATTAAAAAAAAGTCCACTTTTAAACACAGATAATAAAATATTATTTCTATTAACTTCCATTTCAATTACAAAAATTATTAAGTTTTTTTACAACGAAAACAGAAATTTTTGTGATTTTTATATTTTCAGAACACTAAAAAATTTAATTTTCATAATATTAGGAACCTTCATATTCGAAATATTTTTTTCCAGAAGTTTAAAGTTTTTAAAATAAATAAAATATTTTAGCCAACATATGCTCAAATCATATATGCATACATGGGTACTGTCGTCATTTGATATTTGAACGTTTCAAAGCGGAGTAGGGGAACTATGTGTTGGAGTGGGAATAGCTGATACCTTTATCGGATAGCACGATAACTTTATAAAAAAACGATTTAGATTTTGATAATTATGACATAACTTATTAGACTCATTTGCATACATTAAAATATATTAACACCACCTGAAATCATTGATTATTTATTATGTTAAATACATTTCGTAATATTTGTATTTTTGGCTAAGGAACATTATATTGTCTGAATTCTTTTAGAAAGTAGAAACTAATTATATTATGTTTTACTGGATGATTTTACTTACATAATGGGCGTAACTGTTTGAGCCATTTGACGCGTTATCACTAATGATTAGGGTTTGGGTTTCGGTTGTTTCTTTTGAACCGATATGTTAACGAGTTAGAAAAAGGTTGTGTTAAATAAACATTTGTTCATTATTTTGCATATTTGACCGCATTAATTTGACATGATTTGTTTTATAAGTATCGGTGTTTACATGCGAATTTGTCATCATTTTTCAACTTTACTTAACAAATTTGCTTTGCTCAATAGCAGTGAATTCTGTTTTTCACAAATTTGTCATTTTTTTGAAACTGTTTTTAATTTGGCTATAACTTTTTACACCTTTTTTTTGTTAAAACATTTTTACAAACTGTTTTTGTTTGTTTGTTATAAAGTATTTATTGTTAGTTAATAAAAAAGAACTTTCTTGTGAAAGAAAGTTTTTTGTTAAAAATTGTCTTCTTTGTTAAAACTGTTCTTATTTTCTTAGAAACAGTTTTTCGCGACCTGTGTTTCTTGTCAAAACTGCTTTATATGATTAATAATTATTTGTTTGTGTCTGAAAAAAAAAAGTTTTCTTTGTTAAATTTATTTTATATCAATTTTTTTCTATATATAAATTATAATGTTTTCCGAAAAAACACGTGATCTCGATTAAACCTTATTCTCCAAAAGCAGTTTCATTTTTCTTTGAGTTTCATGATATCGATTTTTTATCAAAAAAATGATGTCGATTTAAGGCTCATTTTGAAAGATTTATTTTCAATTATATCACGTATTTTTATAATTATAATTAGATACATAATTTCTCGTAATCGGCTTCAACAACCAGCTTTATTACTTCCGAAAAATTTAGCAATTTTTAATGCATAAATGCCAGACAAATTGCGCATATCCGAAGAATTATTTACGAAAAAAATACCACGTCTGTATAAAGATTTTAATGTGATCTCTATTTCAATTAGCAGACCCCCGTCTTTATATCGGATTTTACGCGTAAAAATTTATTTTTATTCTGATGGCCCGACTCTACCACCCTCTAGTTTGTAAAAACTACTCTTGCTTTATAATTTCTAAATCTTAAATTTAAAAGTAATCATAATATGGCTGACAATTCTTATGTTATAACTAAATAATTTTTCTATTCAACATAAGAATTGTCGCCTTTTAAACTATTCTTGTGCATGCATGTAGAAAAAATTGTCCTCCCCTGTTTTTTCCTGCTATTGAAAGGTAGATACAACGGATGAGTTACTCACTAAGGAAAAAAAAATCATGTGCACATGAACATGGTTTGGATATTTTGAAGATACGCTTGGGTTTTAAATTAATTGGTTCAATGTATCTAACTGGGGATGCTTGTTAAAGTTTCCGATTGGATTGGTTAAATTTAAATAAAATTTATTTATTAAAAGAACTATATGATAATCAAATTCATACTAAATTGGTACCAAAATAATAAGCATACTTCTCTTTTATTCCCTTTCAAATTAACAATCATATTTCTTGATAAAATACGTATGGGAATAAGAGTTTCTGATATTAACACGTCACTCTTTCGAACCATACATATGAGAATAAGATTTTGATGATAGTCTCAAAAATTCAACACATGACATCTCATGTCAAGTGTTGACATGCATGATCAAAATATTCCAACTACTTACTGTTTTACTTTTCAACATGTTGAAGTTTCCAATCCAAAGACAGGATGAATTCATACGCATGCTTCATATGCAAAACCTAAATGTATGAATGAAATTAACGAAAATGACAAAAATAATTTAAATATTTTGGGTTCATATACAAATCCCAAGCAACCAAAATTTCCAAACAAGATGAACTGGATTGAAGAAGACGAAATATATTAAAAATAATATGTGCAAATTTGTGGACCGAATTGTTTAAAATTTTTCAAAAAAATTTTAATGTTTAAAATTTGTTCGTGAGGGACCAATAAATACATAGATAAAAAAAATAAATTAAAAATGCCCATGAATGACATAATGAGTAAACCTCACAAATGCTATTGGAGACCGTAACCCCACAAAAAATGATGTCAATTAGAAAGCTAAAATACTTAGATTTAAGGATGCACTAAGGCATTTTAAAACCACCATCTTCTTCCGCGGCTTATGTTATCATATTTGAATACTAATTAGCTTGATTATCATCATGTACATCTAAAATATTCTAAAAATATAAATATCATTAATTTCACTTTTTGCTATTCTAAAAATATCATTGTATTTTAAAAATATAAAATCATAAAAAATTTATTGTGTTATTTATTTTAAAAAATGGAAATTCTCTTTTTGTTTTTTAATTAAAAAAAAGGTCCACTTTTAAACATAGATAAGAAAATAATTTTTCTATTAAGTTCCATTTCAATTAAAGAAATTATTAAGTTTTTTATAGTAAAAAAAGAATTTTTTGTGATTTTTATATTTTTAGAAAATTAAAAAATTTAATTTTCATAATATTAGTAATTTTAATACTCGAAATATTTTTTTCCAGAAGATTAAATTTTTTAAAATAAATAACATCTTTTGCCGAACATATTATATTTGCATGCAACGGTACTTTTGTCGTTTGATATTTGAACGTTTCAAAGAGGAGCAGGGGAACAATTTGGTGGAGTGGGAATAGCTGATACCTTTATCGGATTGCACGATAACCTTTTAAAAAAAGATTCTGATTTGATAATCATGATATTACTTATTAGACTCGTTTCCACACCTTAAAATATATTAACACTACTTGAAATCTTTGATTATTAATTATGTTTTGCACATTTTGTAATATTTGTATGTTTGGCTAATGATCATTATAATGTTCAAAATCTTTTAGAAATTAGAAACTAATTATATTATGTTTTCCGGGATGATTTTACTTACATAATGGGTGTAACTGTTTCAGCTATTTGACCCGTTATCGCTAATGATCTGGGTTTGGGTTTGGTTTGTTTCTTTGGAACCGAGATGTTAACGAGTGAGAAAAGGGTTGTGTGAAATAAACGTTTTGTTCAGTATTTTGCATATTTGACCGCTTTAATTTTTCATGATTTGTTTTACAACTATCGGTGTTTACATGCAGATTTGTCATCATTTCTCAACTTTACTTGACAAGTTTGCTTTGCTCAATAGCAGTGATTTTTTCTTTCACAAATTTGTAATGTTTTTGAAACTTTTTTTATTGTTTGAAATGGTTTTCAATTTGGCTAAACCTTTTTACACTTTTTTTTGTTAAAAAATTTTAAAAACCGTGTTCCTTATTTTGTTAGAAAGTATTTATTGTTAATTAAAAAAAACTTCTTCTTAAAGAATGATTTTTGTTAAAAACCGTCTTCTTTGTTAAAACTGTTTTTATTTTCTTAGAAATCTTTTTTTGCTACCTTTGTATTTTGTTAAAATTGTTTTATTTGATTAATAATTATTTGTTTGTTTCTGAAAAACAATTTTTTGGTTTGTTAAATTTATTTTGTATCAATTTTCTTATATATATGTTTTGTACATATATTTTTTTATACTGAAAACTTCCATTAAATCACACATCATAAAAAAAAAATTAGTTTTTATCGTAATTCTAAATGAAATTTTCCAAAATAGAAATTTCTACCTGAAATCTTATCTTAGAAATTATAGTGTTTTCCGGACAAACACAAGATCTCGATTAAACCTTATTCTCCAAATGAAGTTTCATTTTTCCTTGAGTTTTATGATGTCGATTTAAACTTTTTTATGACGGTCTCATAAATTCAACACATTGACATCCCACTTGAAGTCTAGACAGGCATGGTGACAAAATACCAACTAGTTACTGTTACTTTTAAACATATTAAAGTGTCCTCTCTGAAATCAGGATGAATTCGTATACCTGTCCTACATATTTTTATTTTCATTTTTTTGCTTTTTTTAACAAAGGCTAGGCCTTTTCTTTTCAATAGTCTTTTGCACGATTGAAAAGCGTATGACGTCGATTAAAACTTTTGTAAGTAGAAGAATAGTTTTATGAGTCTCATATATTCAACCCTTGAAATCTCAAGTCAAGTGTAGACATGCATGGTGACACTATTCCAACTACTTATTATTTTACTTTTCAACATGTTGAAGTTTCCTCTCCAAAAGCAGGATGAATTCATGCGTATGCTTCATATGCAAAACATAACTATAAGAAATTAAAAACCTTTTAAATATTTTGCGTTCATGTGGAAATCCTATGCAACACCAATTTTAAAATAAAAACTAATTGATTGATGAAGACGAAATATATTAGAAATGTACAGAAGTTCAAAAAATTGTTCAAAGTTATGTGTCACACCCAAATAATTCACAACTCTTATATATAACTTGCTACACTTAGGAATATTCGTGAATTTCCTTTACTGATAGTCCATTTGTTAATCGATATGCTATGTTTACAATTGTACAATTAATGCTGCTGAAATAAATTTGTGGCACCCATAATCCATAAATTGTGCCTCAAAGCATGCTACATACAAAATTAATTGTTTTTCACTCTTTTATAATAATGTCTCTTTTTTTCAAGAAATAAGATTAGACCTAAAATAAATAAATATCAATTTCCCCGAGGGGCATATGTAGGTGAGTACATTGAAGAGGAAGAGATAGAAAAATCATAAATAAAATAGCTAAGAAATAAAAAAAAGCCCTTTATACGACCTAGCTTTAAAATCTTGAGAAAGGCCCTTTACATTTCCTGCAAGTTATTTTTATACCTCTTAGGGTGTTCGTTGCTCAGTCTAGGCCACTTGATTGCTATTTTAAGCTTCACCCCCCAAATCCCATTTTTGCCCCAGAGTTAACACCTAGTAGTCAATTTCAAAAACCAGGAGTCCGATGACACACACCATTGGAATAAAGACACATTTACACTAGAATCTAGTGTGCCAATTATGTAATTCAACATGATCCTAAACTTCACTTTGATATATTAATATTTGTGAAAACCAAATTGGATATTTTCTTTCACCTATTTCAAATACATATTCTTGTAGTAAAATCACTTAATCATTGAATATAGCATAATCATTTAAGATCTTCTTAGAACAATTCGTTCTGATTTTATTCTAATTTGTCTCCTTATTATAATCCCATTACAAAGTTCTTGGTCATTTATTTGTTCCTTTTCTTTTTAAATATGATAATCATACGCATGCATGAGAAAATTGTCAAAACACTGTTTATTTAGTACATTAATGAACTTCTTAATTAAGTAAATCGATTTAGCTAATCCAATACAAGTATATATTCTACAATTAATTTAATGGAATTGTTTTTCTCCAGGTAATGACACGGATAAATAGTGAATTACATTTATTTAAATATGGGAAATTCATTTCTTTGAGATAAGATGAACACATTTCAAACAATTATTAAAATAATATTCCTTTATTTTTCTATTTTTTAGGTTTTATAACCAACTAGTATAGTTTATTACGTATGTTGTTCAATAGGTCCTAACATCTTTTTTTTCTCCAAGAGGTCCCGTAAAAAAAATTCTTCCTTAATAGGTCATATTTGTAAACATGTAGTCAATACACGCTACATGTATAAATAGGAACTATTGGGATAAAATATGTTCATAGGACCTATTAGAAAATATCTTATGTAAATATGACCTATTTGTCAACCTCCCATTTTCGCTAATATATAGTTAAGGTTTTCACTAATGTATATATATATGTGTGTGTGGCGGGGGTGGGGGTGGGGGGGGGGGGGGGGGGACAAGGGTCGATTTGCATTGAAAATTATTTTAATATTATCCATTCAAGAAATTTACAAGGGTCTGATGTGCATGGGAAGGCTTTACAAGGGTCAAGTGATGTGGACAGCCATCTCAAGTCTAGGGCCGCTCAAGAAATTTCGGTCAAGAATAGTGGCTGTGTCAGTGCAGAATTTTATGCAGCCAAGGGTAATAAGCAAAAGGGTATAGGCAAGGTACCCTGTAGCTCTCTAGCTACAGTTTTAAAAGGGGCAGATTCGGCTAAGGTGATTAAAGTGACAGGGTATGGGGAGATTCAACCAGAGTTAGGTTTGGTTCAAGAGGCGGATAAATTGGCTGGGGTCAAGCACTTGAGTGTGGTCGACAACAGGAAGTCCTTTTTAGGAGAATCGTGTGTGGAGCCTGCTAAAATAGGTACTTTGTCAATTGACTTAAACTTAGAGGAGTTAAATAAAAACGAGGCTCTAGTTTGTATGGACACTGTGCCGTCAAAAACAAGTTTTAGTAAGAATAAAACTTTGTATGTTGGTAATGCCATGTTAGGGCTTAAAAATATCAAGGCGCTCAGGAGCTCGGGAAAAAATGGTAAAAAAGTCTTGGCTTCGAGAAAGGCGGGCGTAAATAAAAAATTACCCAGGACGGAGCATAAAGGGGAGGGTAAAATTAATAAGGGTGGGGCATCAGGGCTAGTCAATAGTAACAAAGTTGTCGTGATGGCTAGTGAAACTACTTCCTCGGCTGGAAAGGGGTGCGGAGTGTTACGAGCTAATCAGTCGCCGAATAGAGAGGGAGTTAGGGGGGATGGTTCGAGTATTCAGGATTTGAATAATTCCCGTCTGTGGGTGGGCATTGAGATCCCGGATCATGAGGGTGATGATAGGGGAAGTGAGCAAGAGGTGTGGGACGAGGATCCGGTGGGATGGAAAGAGGGCATGATGGAAGCTATTAGCAAAGACTCGGGGGTCGCTTTTGAGGGATTCGAGAAAGAAGCTTGGGCTTTGTTCGAAAAAATCGAGAGTAGAAGTGGGGTCGGGGAGAGGGAGAAAGTTAACGAGGTGGAATTGGTTTAAAGTCTCTTAGTAAAATGAAGCTTCGTATTATTTCGTGGAATGTTAGGGGGATGAATGACATAGACAAAAGGGGGGTTATAGGGGGTGCCATTACTAGGTGGAAACCCGACATATTGTGTCTACAGGAGACTAAGATGAGTTATATGGATGCTAGTTGTATCAGGTCCATCTGGGGTGGGAGGGGGGTAAAATGGGTGAGCTTAGAGGATGACGGTGCTTCGGGAGGGGTGTTGATTTTGTGGAAATCAGAAATAGTTGACTTGCTTGAAACCATGAAGGGTGGATGGACCCTTTCTTGCCTTTTTAAAAATATTGAAGATGGTTTTACGTGGAGCTTCTCGGGTATTTATGGTCCAGTGGAGGATACTAGTAGATGGGAATTGTGGGAAGAATTGGCAGGAGTCAGTAGGGTTTGGGATGTCCTCGTTTGTATGGGGGGAGGGGGGGGGGGGGGATTTCAATGTGGTGAGGTTCTCAGGGGAGAAAAGTAGTGGAGGAAGAATCGATAGGTATATGCGGGATTTTTCTGATTTTATCGATGACTTGGAGTTGATGGACCTTCCGTTGGTGGGCGGCCTTTTTACTTGGTCTAGCTTCCGGGATAGGCCATCCATGTCTCGACTGGATCGTTTTCTTGTGTCCAAGGAGTGGGAAGAGCATTTTCCTGGGGTGGTTCAGTCCTGTTTGCCTAGGGTGACCTCGGATCATTGCCCCATCCTTTTAGAGTGTGGGGGATGGGGGGAGGGAAGTTCGCCGTTTCGATTTGAGAATATGTGGCTTAAGGAGACTGATTTCGTGAGTAATGTAGGAGTTTGGTGGTCTAGTTATGATGTGGAGGGGAATGCTAGTTTTAGACTGGCCTCTAAATTGGGCTTACTTAAGGAAGATTTGAAAAAGTGGAATAAAGAGGTATTTGGGAACGTTCGTCTGGGTACTACTAGTTTATTGGAGGAGGTAAGGAGGCTCGATGAGAAAGAGGGGAGATTAGGTCTCTCGGAGGAGGAAAAGAGTTTTAGGGAGGTGAAGAAAGGGGAGATTGGGAAGAGGCTCATTCAGGAAGAAATTAGTTGGAGGCAGAAATCTAGAGCGTTGTGGTTAAAAGAGGGTGATTTAAATACTAAGTTCTTCCACAAGGTGGCCAGTTCTCATAGGCGAGGTAATTATATTCGGAATATCAAAGTGGGGGGTGTGGTATTTGAAGAGGGTAGAGAGGTTAGGGGGGGCATCTCTCAGTTCTATGAGGGATTGTTCAGGGAAGAGCATGAGTGGCGGCCCTCTCTTGATGGGGCTGAGTTTGCGCGTATCTCCTCGTCTGATGCGATTGGTTTAGAGGGTCTTTTCACCGAAGAGGAGGTGGTGAGGGTTCTGAAATTGATGAGTGGTGACAAGGCGCCTGGTCCCGATGGTTTCTCGATGGCATTTTTTCAGCAGTGTTGGACCGTGATCAGGAGGGACGTGATGGAATTTTTCCATGAATTCCACGACAGGGGTTACTTTGTGCCGAGGTTGAATGCTACTTTTATCACCTTGATCTCAAAAAAGGAGGGCTCGATTGATATCAGGGATTTCAGACCGATTAGCTTGATTGGTAGCATCTACAAGCTTCTCGCTAAGGTGTTGTCAGTTAGGCTGAGAAAGGTTATTGATCCTCTTATTTCTGAGTCTCAAAACGCGTTTGTGGGAGGCAGGCAGATCCTTGATGCTGTTTTGGTGGCTAATGAGTGCGTGGAGTCCAGATGTAGGAGTGGGCCTCCGGGCTTAGCTTTTAAGCTTGACATCGAAAAGGCGTATGATCATGTCAATTGGGATTTTCTTATGTATTTGTTAAGGAGGATGGGGTTCGGTGATCGATGGTGTCGGTGGATCGGGAGGTGTGTTAAGACGGCCAGATTTTCCATTCTTATTAATGGGGTGCCTGAAGGATTTTTTGCGAGCTCTCGCGAGCTTCGTCTGGGAGACCCGCTATCCCCCTTCCTATTCATATTGGTCATGGAGGCGTTTAGTCGGATGATGGGAATGGTGGCCCAAGTCGGGTGGATCAGGGGGTTCTCTTTGGGGACTCCGGGTACTAATAGGGTGTCTGTCTCACATCTGTTATTTGCGGATGATGCGATTATTTTCTGTGATGCTGATCAAAGGCAAGTGCGTGCTCTAAAGTTATTACTTATTTGTTTTGAGGCGGTTTCAGGTTTGCGAATCAATGCGGGGAAGAGCGAGGTCATCCCAATCGGGGGAGAAGTTAGGGTGGAGGAATTCAGAGAAATCATGGGGTGTAGAATTGGGCATCTTCCTAGTACTTATCTTGGATTACCGCTTGGAGCAAAGTACAAGTCAAAAGCTATCTGGGACCCGGTGTTGGAAAAAATGCGTAAAAAATTGGCAGGATGGAAGAAAGGGTTTCTGTCCAAAGGGGGGAGACTCACGTTGATTAACAGTTCGTTGTCCTGTTTACCTACTTATTATATGTCCATTCTACCTTTACCCGTGGCTGTTCGTCTTAAAATGGAGAAGCTGATGCGGAATTTTCTGTGGAGAGGCTCGGAGATTTGCTTTAAGCATAGTCTAGTTAGGTGGGAGGACGTGTGCAAGCCGATTAAGGAAGGGGGGCGGGTGTGAGAAACTTGGTTTACTTTAATAAAGCTTTGTTGGGGAAGTGGCTATGGAGATTTCCTCGGGAGGAACATAGGTTGTGGAGAAGGGTGGTTAATGTTAGAGGGGGTGGTACTTGTTTGGGGTGGGGGCCGTTGGTGGCGCCCTTTCCACATGGAATGGGTTTGTGGAAACATATAGCGAAGGAATGGACGTCTTTTTCCGATCACACCGAGTTCTCTCTTGGGAGAGGCGACAGGATCAAATTCTGGAAGGACAAATGGGGAGTACAGGGGTCTATTCAGGAGCTCTACCCTGGGATGCTTAACCTTGGAGGAAATCAAGATGGTTTGGTGGTAGAGCACTTATCGTTTAATGGGGAGAGTGTGACGTGGAACCCTCAGATCAGAAGAAGACTTTGGGATTGGGAGTTGCAGGAGGTGGATTTGTTCTTTGAATGGTTGGGTTCGGCCCCCCGTCCCACGGTTAAAGAGGATTCCCTTAAGTGGAGGGGGGGAGGGACAGGGGTGTTCTCGGTCAGAGGGTACTATGAGATTCTGAGCGGTAGGAGGAATACTAGGGAACTCTTCCCTTGGAAGAGTATTTGGAAGATGAAGGCGCCTCAGAAGGTGAGGTTCTTTGTGTGGACTGCAGCTAGGCAGGCTATCTTGACTCTTGAGGGCCTTCAAATGAGAAGATACCGTCTGGCGAGTCGATGTTGGTTATGTAAGGAGGAGGAGGAAAAGACCAATCATCTTCTTCTTCATTGTAAGGTGACGAGAGGTTTGTGGGAATTGTTTTTTGCCATTTCTAGTACCACTTGGATTATGCCAGGGACTGTTAGGGCTCTCCTTGATGGGTGGAGACCGCCGTGGGGATGGTCGGGGGATAAGAGTGTGTGGCGTTTAGTTCCACATTGTATATTTTGGACGATTTGGAAGGAAAGGAATGCGAGATGATTTGATGGTATTGAGACGGCTCCCTCGAGGATTCGTTTTATATTTTTGAGCACGCTTCTTAGTTGGAGGAAGGAAAGATTCGTCGTCTCGACTCAGGAGGTCATTGAGTTTGTCGACGGGTTTCACTCTATGACGTAGGCTGGCTTTCTATGCTTGATTTTGTTTAGTCTCTTCCCATTGTTCTTGTTCATTTCGTTTTTTGTATACTTCCTGTATACGGGTTCGCTCCCTTAGCGATGGTTTTGTTATATATCATTTACTTATCAAAAAAAATATTATCCATTCATTTATATGAGGCATATTAATAAGATGCAAAAATATAAAATAAATATGGGCACCATGATTAAGAAAAAAAGGTTACAATTAAATGGTAGATTAATATTTTATAAGTGAGACAAATAAGAGAAGGACTATAACAATAATGCGTAATTACGCATTGCCTTTGAAATTTACAAAAAGTTTCACTTCAGTTGACAAATGTTAGAGAAACTCAATTTTTTTTTTTTGCTTCAATATGGATCATGCGCATAGCCTGTGGCTGGGCAAAATTTTCAACGCACCTTGATCTCTCAATTATTTTTTACAACGAATATATAGAGAAATAAAATAAAAGATATTATATCCCTGTAAGGTTTTCACATCGTGAATATCTTTAGAAGAAATAGATAAAGAAAAGAAATCTTTATATTCTCATTGACAATAGAAATAATATGCAACTGAATGAGAAATCAAATACTTTTTAAATATTTAGCGTTCATATGCAAATCCTAAGAAAATATAATTGTTAAACAAAAAATAATTGATTGAAGAAGACGAAATATATTAAAAATTATATACACAAGTTAAAAAAAATGTTCCGACTTATGTGTCACCCAAATAATTCACAACACTAATACATAACTGGCTACACTCTGGAATATCCGTGAATTTTCTTTACTGATAGCCCATTTATTAATCGATACGCTATTTTTACAATTGTACAATCGTACGAAGATTGCAACGACGTTATCATAATACTTCGATGACTTGGTAATACTGCCAAAATAAATTTTTCGCAGCCATAACCATAAATTGTGGCCTCAAAGCATGCTACATACAATATTAATTATTTCCCACTCTTTAGTAATAATGTCCACTAGGGTAAAAACCATACTTAATAAAAGGCAAACATACTTAGTATTTTATTTATCTAATTGATCATTCATTACTAATGTAATACTAAGTAGCTGAAACTTTGGGCCAGAACCTTACAGACCTTCTTGTCGAATATTTGGGATTCCCATTACTTAAAGGTGAAAATATGGTGAAATTCTATGATACTTTAATTTCTTCTTTTAGATGAAAAATTGCAGGTTGGAAGGCCAAATTGCTCTAAACAGGTGGCAGACTCACTCTCATAAAACATGTGCTCTTTCAATGCCAAGTTACCTTTTAGCATCTGTTAATCCACCCAAATTGATGATCAATAGAATACCTGTTATGATGAATAAATTCTTTTAGGAGAAAATGAATATCAAGGCTAGAAGTTTCAATGGAAGAAGTGAAAAGTTTTATGGAAAGAAAACATTGAAGGTGGAATGGGCTTTATGAACTTTGGCATGCTTCTAAGGCTGCTAGCATGAATACGCACTAGAAATTTAAAACTAAAGACACTTTGTGGGCTAAATTCTTTTCAAACAGGTATACGCATTTGAAAAATACATCTATTGGTGGTTCTTAAAGATAATACTGAGTTTTTGAATTTGTAGATGAAAATGATATCAGTGTTTTTATTATCTTTCATAAGAAACATGGGACGTACAAACTACTGTATATATATAGCAAACAAGAATAATTCAAAAGACTACTAGCTGTTACGGTCAATGACCGTGACAATTCGGGGCGAGACAATTTTTTTTGTCACGGTCATTGACCGTGACAAGGGCGTTAGAATTTGTCACGGTCGTGTCAAGGTCCCTGACCGTGACAAGTTTAGTCATGGCTAAGGCCCGTGACAAAGCCGTGACTATTTTTTTTAAAAATGTCACGGTCATTGACCGTGACACGTCCTTGACAAGTGTCCTTTGTCACGGACTTGTCACGGTCAATGACTGTGACAATCCTGGGCAGAATTGAAAAGAAATCTGCTGGACAGTATATCCACGGCCACTGCCCAACACTATATTTGTACCTGTTATAGCAATGTTGTACCTGTTCAAACATCATATATCCAAATAAAATAGAGATAATGCAAATATACATTCAAATAGAGACAATATGCATCACGATATAATTCAAATGTAACAACTTAAAACAATTCAATTCAAACTTAAAACAATGTCACTACATGTCTGGGGTGTGGTTAAAACTGAGGAGGTGAGTAGGACACACGATATACGAATTGACACACCCACTAATATACGTCATCCCGCATTGTTCGCGCAACCACAATTGGGAGTTCTCCTTCCCGGGCATCACATGCGTGACGAGGACCCTGGACTCCATCTCTTGAAGCTCACGTCCATGAACTATTCCACCCTGGACTATATTCAGGTCCCTCAACACCCGCCCTATCTGCCTGCCATCAAATACGTCCAATATGAACATGCTCGGCCATCCAAGTGTCGACATCGGTCTAGGGAAGGGAGCCAAATAGGGAAGTGGATCATCGAAGTACGCACGTGTCGATGATGAAGCAGCGAGGTCCACATCCTCGTCATCCTGCGCCTCATCCTCCCGCACCTCCTCCTCCACCGCCAAATTAGCAGATAGTCAACCAAACTAATTAATCCCATTTAAGATAAATAAGCCCATTAAACTCGTTAGAAAAATTAGGCCCATTAATTTAATTAATAATTAGAATTGGTATTAAAATTTTCGCATCACTTCCGTTTTTAATTAAATCCAATAGCAATATAATTATAATGTTACTTCCACCAATTTCATAAACTCTTAAGAACCATATAAGTTACCATATTGTCACATAAATTAATTTCATTTCTCCAAGTTACATTCGGGTGCCCTTTTATTTAATTCTGCTATTATGAGTTAATTAAATTCCAAAAAATAATGGGGTATTACACACACCCCACCTCCACCACCCCCTGCCCCCCCTCCCCCACCACACACCACCACACACATATATACACACACATACAAACAAATATACGCATACATATACACACATATATATACACACATACACACACACACCCTGTCCCCCTCCCCCCACCCCCACCACACCTACACACACACACACACACACACACACACACACACACACACACGTACACACATTGCCCACCACACCCCCACCACCCCCTGCCCCCTCCACCACCACACACCACCACACACATATATAAACACACATACAAACAAATATACACATACATAAACACACATATATATACACACATACACACACATATAGAAATGAAAGAGAAGAGAAAGAGAGAGAAAATATAAACCTTAGAGAGAGAGGGAGAGAGAGAGAGGGAAACAAAAAAAAACGGTGGGAAAAAAGAAGCCTAGGGCTTTTTTTACTGAAGACATTGTCACGGTCGTGTCAAGGTCATTGACCGTGACAATTATTTTAAGTATTATCACGGTCAATGACCATGCGACGCCCGTGACAAATGTGTTTGTCAAGGTCTTGTCACAGTCATTGACCGTGACAATTCGTTATCACGGTCCTGTCAAGGTCAATGACCGTGACATAAAATGCGTGTTTTTTTGTCACGGTGAATGACCGTGACAAGGGTGGCCGGCTGAAAGGT